>OY728146.1:1244212926-1244486044 GCA_963277665.1 Viscum album | reverse complement strand
ATTTTTCCTCCTGGTGTGGCCCCATGTTGGGGACCCCGGCACAGCAGGAAGCTGCCAAGCTCCAATGTTTTGTGCAAAATTTGGAGGGCCCTGCATTTGACTGGTATAGCCAGCTCCCTGTTGGATCTGTGACTAGCTGGGAGTACCTTCATAAGCAATTCCTCTACCAGTTCAGTTCTACAACCCAGAAGATGAACATCATAGATGTCTTCAGGTGAAAACAAAGGCCCTAGGAGCGAGTCATGGACGTCATCACCCAGTGGAAGGGGCTTACATACTCTCTCGACATGCCACTGACTAAGGAGGAATTACTAACGATGTGCATAGGGAATGTAAAAACAGGACTAGTTCCTTCCCTGATCACCTAGAAATACCCTGGAGGGTTTCAGGACATCTCAGATAACGTTCAATGCCTCGAGGAAGCTCTGCAATAGGCTAGTCAAGCGCGTCTGGTCCCCCTGTGATCCTAGCAAAGAGGACTGCCAGAGCCGAGCCTGCCACGGTGGCCCAAATAGAAGCCCCTAGGCAGCTAGAATTTCTACTAGTGGCACCGGATCCGCAAACCCATAGAGGCCCTCCACCTTAGGCACAGGCTCCTTCCCAGCAGCGACCACCTCAGAACCGACAGGTTCCCTAGCGCAATGTGCCACCACCGCCTCGGCGGGACAATCAGGCTCCACCTCCTCAGCAGGCCCCTCCGACCCCTCATCATGGCCAGAACCCCAAAGCCCCCTAACTGGAAATAAGGCACCAGACTTACTCGTTCAATGAGAATTAGGTCCCCTGTTACTTCCGAAGTGCCCTTGAGCAGGGGATTTTGCGACGGGCTAGTTGCGACGGGATCCCGTCGCAAATGGCTTTTTGCGACGGGACCCCGTCGCAAATAGCCCGTTGCTGAAAACGCCGTCGCAACTACACTTATTTGCGACGGGCCCGTCGCTATAGCGGTTTATTGCGACGGGCATTCTCCCCGTCGCAAATAGTATTCCGTATTTTTGTAAAAACTTTTAAAAACGTTTTTGCGACGGGACCCGTCGCAAATACCTTTTGCGACGGTACCGTCGCAAAAACGTTTTTAAAAAAATAAAAAAATATTAATAATACTAGTATTTGCGACGGGCATCGCATCCCGTCGCAAATAATATTGATAGTATTTGCGACGGGACCCGTCGCAAATAATATTTTTTAAAAAAAATAAAAAACTATTAATAATATTAGTATTTGCGACGGGTATAGTATCCCGTCGCAAATACTATAAAAAAAATAAAAAAAATAAATTTTTAATAAATTATTTTAATGAATATAATAATAGAATTATAATTTACAAATGAAAATAATAAATTATTTTAATTACTATAATAATAGTAAAATTATAATTCAAAAATAAAAAATAATAGAATATTAATAAATGATTTAATTAATATAATAATATTACAATTATAATTCATAAATACAAAAATATTAATAAGTTATTTTAATTAATATAAAAATAATAGAATTATTTTACATTCAAATATTAAAATAATTCAAGTATTACAAAAAAAATAATTAAATTATAATATTATAAAATTTTAATATATATATAAAATTTAATATTATAAAATATAAATAATATTATTATTCATATTAATATTGTTATTTAAAAATATAATATTATTAATATTTTATAATGAGACAGAAACTACGAATAGAAAAAAAAAATTGATTTCTCAAATTTTATAACTGAAATACAAAATCTAATCTGAAGGAGGGGGGGGGGAGGTGGGGGATCTGCAGATGGTGGTGGAGGAAACTCCACCCCTAAAGCATGAGTGAGTCGGCGCATGTACTCCATCTGCTCCTGATGCTGCTGCTGCCACCGCCTCGTCTGCTCCTCGTACAGCTGCTGCTGGCGTCGACGCTCCTCCTCATGCTGCTGACGAATCTGCTCCTGCTCCTGTCGGAGACTCTCTATCTGTGCAGTCTGAGATCGCAACTGATCCTCATACTGTGTAGAAAAAGATGCACGAGCTCCTCTCGAGCTGGACGCCGACATCGCAGCACTGCCATAATAATCTCCGGGAGTCAGTCGAGAGCCGATACCAACTACCCGGCCCTTCTCGAAAGCATACTGGGTGGCCTGCATCCATGCCGCCTCATCAAACTGACGGGCAGTGGTCTGATCTGATGACTCGGCCTGACTCTCAGGCCGGGTCTGTGACGCTGCGGCCTCATATGACTCCTATAGTTGCAATTTAAAATTAAAATTGTGAATATATTATATGCAGTTAATTTTTAAACATGAAAACAAATTATACTGACCACGATGTGATGCTGACGATCACCTCTGAGCTCCCCAGTAGCAGGATCACTATACATCCTCCGATATACGTCGTACTCTGTAATATCGGGGTGCTCGACAGCCTATAAGAATAAAAAATAAACTGTTAATATTTATAGTTATATAAAATATTTATAAATAATGTACGTACCAGATGCTGTCTATGAGTACTGAAAGAACGACTCCCAGCTCGATGAGTCACCTCCTGTCTCCCCCGATTCTGCCTCCCCAGCGATGATCTCCTCTGAAAGGCACCACTCAACCAGTGCGCACATAATCCATCCCATACATGGGATGAAATATACTCTGGTCGGTGTGCTCTACATGACTCCTCAAAATCTGACACTCCTGCTTTCTTCATCGCAGCTTTTCTTAAATTGTGCAAAAACTGACGAAGGCGATCACGCATGGCCACCTCCCATGCCTCGTGGATGGCGTCACGCATGGTATCCTCGATCGGATACCATAAACCCTACAAAAAAAATCAAAATATCAAGTTAGAAATGAAATAATTTTCAAAATAAAAATTATTTATTTACGTACGTACCAGCCAATGGTCGAACATGGCCTGCTGCACATCAATGGGAATCTGCTCCCATGTGGTCCACGGCTGAGAGAAATAGTTGCGCAAAATAGCGCTGCCCTGTCCGACTGCTATATGCGGAAAACTGAAAAAAAAATAATAAACATTTATTATGTGAATAGATTATTGAAATCTTAGTCAAATCCACGGGTTATCACACAGGTTATCACACCTCCGGGTGCGCGGATCAAACCCAAGGCGTGGACGTCGCTCGGGGACGGGGTCAGGAATCATCAATCGTGCAAGACCGCGCCCCCTCCGCGTACTCCCTGAAGCGCCTGCAGGCTGAGGGTCATCTGCCAGCAACTCATCCGCATCGAAAGGCAGGTCAGCATCCGTCAACTCACGAAATGTGGCCTCGTCCATCTGAAACAGAAAATGTTAATGTTAGCAAATAATTGATAATTACTATTATATATACATATATACATATTATGATTGTATATAAATACCATGGAATTCTATAAGTGTTCATCTTCATCATCATCTTCATATATGTCAATGTCATCTTCATATTCCTCCTCAACATCATCGATATCCATTCGAGTTGCAGTTGCTTCATCTCTTACCATTTCAAATTCATGTGTGACATCATTAACATCATCGTCATCACCGACTCTTAAATGTGGGGTGTCGTCATCGATACTCATGTCTCTTTGTAAAAAAGATTGATTTTGAGTACTCTCTTGAAAAACTTCAATTCTTTGCACATCAGTGAAAGCACATTCACTTTGACTAAACTGATTGTCTCGAATTTTGATTTTTATTACACTCCACCAATCAGTCAAGTCTCTTGATGTTGCACAGTACTTTGCATAATAAACTTGATATGCCTGTTGAGCCAATAAGAATGGTTCATTTACTGCGAGAACACTTTTACATTTAATATCGATGATTCCATGAGTCGGATGAACACGCACGGCTCTCTCTGTATCCAACCAACGACATTTGAACATGGTTATGTAATGTTGTCCAAGATAACAGAGTTCAATGATTTCATCAAGTATGCCATAAAAGTCAACTTCATTTTCTCGATGATGAGATCCTCTCAAGCTAACTCCACTGTTCATTGTTTTTTTTGATTCCCCATATGCATGTGTGTGGAATCGAAATCCATTCACCACATATGCATTATAAGTTTTAACAAGTTTGGAAGGTGGGTTACTCAATACACACAGTCGTTTGTCAATTTTATCAGCATGTCGAGACACCTGAAAATTTGTGAAATAATTATCAATATAGTAAACTATACATTGAATGAGTTGCTAAAAGATAAAGAATTTATGTTACCAGTTTTTGAAACCACTGAGAGAAATTTTTCAGTCGACGTTCTTCGAGAGCAGCTGCTGTAATTTGTGGAATTTGTTTCTTGATATGATTATCATACAACCTATAAAAACCAAAGTTATTTACTGTAACATAAATGATAGAATATGTGATATAAACACTTACAGTACAACTGATGTCATCTCTTCACAGTTGAGCAGAACATACGTATGAGCTCTATGATGTTCATCATCTGAAAGCTAGCGTTCAGAAACTCCACCAAAACCAAGCTCTGACTGGTTGAAAACAGATAATTGATTGTCGATTTCATCAATATTCCTCTCATTCCGTCCCATTCGGTTGTGTTTTGAAGGATACTCAGATTCAAAATAATGGGAGCAGAAAAAAGATATTTCCTCTTGCAAATAAGCTTCTGCAATAGATCCTTCAACAGATGCTTTGTTGCGTACTTTTCTTTTCAATTTTTGCATGCATCTTTCAAATGAGTACATCCATTGAAACTGTACCGGACCTCCACATTTGGCTTCATATGGCAAATGTAACATCAAATGTTCCATTGAGTCGAAGAAAGACGGCGGGAATATTTTTTCCAATTTACATATAATTACAACAACATCTTTTTCAAGTTTGCCTAGAGCATCATAATCTGCCGTAGCCGCACAAATTTCCCGAAAAAAATGAGACATGTCTGTTATGGAATCCCAAATCACAGAATTCAACAGACCTCTTAATCCAATTGGTAGAATTCTCTCCATTATAACATGACAATCATGACTTTTCAATCCAGTAATATGACCATTCTTTACACATCTACCCAAATTGGAAGCACAGCCATCTGGAAGTCTCAAATCTGCAATCCACTGACAAAATAATAAACGGTTTTCTTTAGACAGTGTATAAGCTGCTTTTGGTTTCAGTAACCTTTCTGTTCTGACATTCTCAAATAGTTCCAATTCTGGACGTCTGCAAATTTGGGCAAGATCTAAACGTGCATTTACATTGTCTTTGCTCTTTCCTGGCGTATCCAAAACTGTATGAAACAAATTATCAAAACAGTTCTTCTCAATATGCATGACATCTAACATGTGTCGGACCAACAAATCAGACCAATATGGCAAATCCCAAAATATGCTACGTTTAATCCAATTGTGTTCTTTCCCAAAACCAGAAATTTTCTGTTGGTTTATTGTGGGACCAAAAGTGATGGGAGGTAATGAAAATACAACCGATTTTAACTCCGAACCTGATAGCATTTTTGGAGGTCCATCCCTTTCAACTGTTCCTTTTCTGAAATGAGATCTGTTTCTGCGAAAAGGATGATCAGCTGGAAGAAATCTGCGATGACAGTCAAAATAACAAGGTTTCTTTCCATGAATGAGCATAAATGCTTTGTTCTCTCCCATACAGTAAGGACATGATTTCTGACCATGTGTACTCCAGCCAGATAACATCCCATAAGCCGGGAAGTCACTTATTGTCCACATCAATGCTGCTCTCAGTATGAAATTCTGTTTCGTTGCAACATCATATGTACTGACACCAGTACTCCACAATAAATTTAATTCATCAATCAATGGCTTCAAATAAACATCAATATTTTTCTTCGGATGTCCTGGAATTAGTAAAGTCAAAAAGATATATGGCTCCTTCATCAACATCCATGGAGGTAAATTATACGGAGTTAAAAAAACAGGCCAACATGAATATTGACTACCATAAGATCCAAACGGACAGAAACCATCAGTGGAAAGGCCCAGTCGAACATTTCTAGCTTCTAAAGCAAATGATGGATGCACTCTATCAAAATGTTTCCATGAATCACCATCGGCTGGATGATTCAAGCTTTTATCGGTTGAAATATTCTCTTTATGCCATGACATCATTGTCGCTGTATTCTTAGACATGAATAAACGCTGAAGTCTGGATGTAAGCGGAAAATATCTCAGCTGTTTTACAGGAATCAAACCAGACTTCCCGTGTTGTCCTTCTTTATATCTCTGTTGCCCACATGTGGGACAACTATCCAACGACTCATTTTCCCCTGAATATAAAATGCAGTCATTTGAACATGCATGAATCTTCTGACAAGTAAGTCCCAAATTTCGAACCAACCTCTTACTTTCATAGTAATTTGCAGGTAAAACATTTCCTTCGGGTAACAGTGTTTTCAGCAAAGAAAATATCTGGTCAAAACATGTGTTTGACATTCCGTTATCTGATTTGATAGCCATAAATTTTGCAACTGCTTCTAATTTGCTCATCTTGCAGCCAGGATATAATGCATCCTCAGCAGACTTCAACAACTCATAAAATTCAGACGGTCCCAACTCAGGATTTGAAGCTATATCAGCCGGAGTTTCTGTATGTTGAACAGATGAACCTGCAACATCATGTACTAAATCTTGAAACTGGGATGGATCCGGAATCAAGTTGGTATCACCTGCTCTGGAACTGCGTTCACCGTGTTGATACCAAAAAACATAATCTGCTTGAAAACCAAAACGCAAGAGATGTTCCCCCACTTTGTCAAACGTGTCAAACGTTCTCAATGCACATTTTCTGCAAGGGCATTTTATCTTTCCTTCTGAAACAAATTCTGAATTTGATGCCGCAAATGATAAAAAAATCTCCACACCCTCTATATATACTGGATTTAAACCAGAACCATTTGGATTTCTACGTTGATTTATCCATATGCGGTCATCTAATAATGACTGTTGACGACCTCGCTGTTCCATATTTTTCTATAAAATATAAAAGCATTACTGGTTTTGAATAATTTGTTAGAAAAAACACTCAAGCAAGGATTACTAATTATTACAATTTATTACTAATTATTACAATTTATTGCTAATTATTACTATTTATTACTAATTTAGCAATACTTAGCAATACTTAGCAAAAGGAAAACTGCTTGAATAATGAAAGGAAATTTGATAATCATCGTTGTGGAGATGGTTATAAATTTTCCCTTCATTATCCAAGCAGATTTCGTTTACTAATTATTAGTAATAAAAAAAATATTATCAATATTTACGAAAAAACAATATTAATATTATTAAAATAATAAAAAAAATTAAAAAATATTAAAATTATCAATATTCAGAACAAACTTTGTTCTATTATTAACATGTTCAAATCTTAAAGGGTCGTCAATTGTCAGGTCATGCGCAATAAAAAGTTTGTGTCAGCCATGTCTAATGTAAACTCTATAATTGTCCTTGCATGGTTGATCACTTCGCAAGTAATGTTGCAATCAGACAAACCAAGTCATTCCCTTCTTAACTATAAGAATTATCTCACATGAACCTCTACATAGATCATTCTTCCTTAAAAATTTGAGGGGATATCATTATTTTTCCCTTAAATTTTCAAGGAAGAATGGTCTATGTAAAGGTTCATGTGAGATGATTCTTATAGATAAGAAGGGAATGACTTGGTTTGTCTGATTGCAACATTACTTTTGAAGTGATCGACCATGCAAGGACAATTATAGAGTTTACATTGGACATGGCTGACAGAAACTTTTTATTGCGCATGACCTGACAATTAGCGACCCTTTAAGATTTGAACATGTTAAGAATAGAGCAAAATCTGTTGTAAATATTGATAATTTTAATATTTTATAAATTTTTATTATTTTAATAATATTAATATTTTTTTCATAAATATTGATAATATAATTTTTTTTGCTAAGTGTTCTTGAGTATTCCTGAGTATTCCTGAGTATTCCTGATTATTTGTGAGTATTCGTGAGTATTCGTGATTATTCGTGAGTATTCGTGATTATTCGTGAGTATTCGTGAGTATTCCTGAGTATTCCTGATTATTCCTAATTATTCCTAATTATTTGCAATTATTCCTAATTATTTGCAATTATTGGTAATTATTGGCAATTATTGGTCATTATTGGCAATTATTACTAATTATTCCTAATTAATCCTAATTATTCCTAATTAATCCTATTTAATCCTAATTAATCCTAATTATTCCTAATTATTCCTAATTATTACTAATTATTCCTAATTATTGCTAATTATTACTAATTATTGCTAATTATTTCTAATTATTGCTAATTATTTCTAATTATTGCTAATTATTTCTAATTATTGCTAATTATTGCTAATTATAGGTAATTATTTCTAATTATTTCTAATTATTCGTAATTATTACTAATTATTGGTAATTAATACTAATTATTGGTAATTATTGCTAATTATTGCTAATTATTGCTAATTATTGGTAATTATTGCTAATTATTGGTAATTATTGCTAATTATTGGTAATTAATACTAATTATTGGTAATTATTACTAATTATTGGTAATTATTACTAATTATTGGTAATTATTACTAATTATTGGTAATTATTACTAATTATTCGTAATTAATACTAATTATTCCTAATTATTCCTAATTAGTACTAATTATTCCTAATTATTGTTAATTATTCCTAATTATTACTAATTATTGTTAATTATTCCTAATTATTACTAATTATTGTTAATTATTCCTAATTATTACTAATTATTGGTAATTAATACTAATTATTGGTAATTAATACTAATTATTGGTAATTAATACTAATTATTGGTAATAATTACTAATTATTCCTAATTAATACTAATTATTGGTAATTATTACTAATTATTCCTAATTAATACTAATTATTACTAATTATTGTTAATTATTCCTAATTATTACTAATTATTGTTAATTATTCCTAATTATTACGAATTATTGTTAATTATTCCTAATTAATACTAATTATTGGTAATTAATACTAATTATTGGTAATTAATACTAATTATTCCTAATTAATACTAATTATTCCTAATTAATACTAATTATTCCTAATTAATACTAATTCTTCCTAATTAATACTAATTATTCCTAATTATTACTAATTATTGTTAATTATTCCTAATTATTACTAATTATCGTTAATTATTCCTAATTAATACTAATTATTGGTAATTAATACTAATTATTGGTAATTAATACTAATTATTGGTAATTAATACTAATTATTGGTAATTAATACTAATTATTGGTAATTAATACTAATTATTGGTAATTAATACTAATTATTCCTAATTAATACTAATTATTGGTAATTATTACTAATTATTCCTAATTAATACTAATTATTCGTAATTATTCCTACTTATTGTTAATTATTCCTAATTATTACTAATTATTGTTAATTATTCCTAATTATTACTAATTATTGTTAATTATTCCTAATTATTACTAATTATTGGTAATTAATACTAATTATTGGTAATTAATACTAATTATTGGTAATTAATACTAATTATTGGTAATTAATACTAATTATTCCTAATTAATACTAATTATTCCTAATTAATACTAATTATTGGTAATTATTACTAATTATTCCTAATTAATACTAATTATTCCTAATTATTACTAATTATTGTTAATTATTCCTAATTATTACTAATTATTGTTAATTATTCCTAATTAATACTAATTATTGGTAATTAATACTAATTATTGGTAATTAATACTAATTATTGGTAATTAAGACTAATTATTGGTAATTAAGACTAATTATTGGTAATTAATACTAATTATTTGTAATTAATACTAATTATTCCTAATTAATACTAATTATTGGTAATTAATACTAATTATTCCTAATTAATACAAATTAATCCTAATTATTCCGAATTATTACTAATTATTCCTAATTATTACTAATTATTCCTAATTATTCCTAATTATTGTTAATTATTCCTAATTATTCCTAATTATTGTTAATTATTCCTAATTATTACTAATTATTGTTAATTATTCCTAATTATTACGAATTATTGGTAATTAATACTAATTATTACGAATTATTGGTAATTAATACTAATTATTGGTAATTAAGACTAATTATTGGTAATTAAGACTAATTATTGGTAATTAATACTAATTATTGGTAATTAATACTAATTATTTGTAATTAATACTAATTATTTGTAATTAATACTAATTATTCCTAATTAATACTAATTATTTGTAATTAATACTAATTATTCCTAATTATTCCTAATTATTGGTAATTATTACTAATTATTCCTAATTAATACTAATTATTCCTAATTATTCCTAATTATTACTAATTATTCCTAATTATTCCTAATTATTACTAATTATTGTTAATTATTCGTAATTATTGTTAATTATTCCTAATTATTACTAATTATTGTTAATTATTCCTAATTATTACGAATTATTGGTAATTAATACTAATTATTGGTAATTAATACTAATTATTGGTAATTAATACTAATTAGAGGTAATTAATACTAATTATTGTTAATTATTGGTAATTATTACTAATTATTCTTAATTATTGATAATTATTAGTAATTAAATGAATAATTATCAATAATTAGAAATAATTACCAATAATTACAAATAATAACATTATTAATATATTTTATTATTAATATTAAAATAATATAATTTTCTAATTTATATACAGTTCTTTTTTCATCTGTGCGTTTTCTATCTCCACATACAAATAATACATGTGAAGACAGCAAACACACAGATGAAAAAAGAACTGTATATATATAAAAAATTATATTATTTTAATATTAATAATAAAATAAACTAATAATGTAATAATGTTCTTATTCTTAATTATTGGTATTTATTACTAGTTATTAATATTTATTCTTAATTACTAAAAATTATTACTAATTATTCCTAATTACCATATAAACAATTAAAAATAATTAAATTACAACTAATTAATAATAATAAAAACTAATAAAAAATTAAAAATAAATAAAAAATTAAAATAAAGATAAATACCTTGAAAATTGATCTGTTCTGATCGTTCTTCAAAACTTTAATATCGGCTCCGGAGAAAAAACTTAAACTAGAGAAAAACTCAACTCTAGAAATATGATTCTGAGAGAGAGAGAAGATAAGGAATGAGATTGAAATGAAAAAAACGGATGGGGGTATTTATAGGTTAGATTAGTTGCGACGGGCTCATTTGCGACGGGATTCCCGTCGCAACTAGTATTATTTGCGACGGGACCCGTCGCAAATACCTTAGCCAACATTTATTACGGTCAACCGGTAAATAGTTATTTGCGACGGGTCCCGTCGCAAATAACCCTCTGCCGACATAGTATTTGCGACGGGGGAATATTCCCGTCGCAAATACCATTTACCGCCGCCGGTTATTTGCGACGGGAATATTTCCCCGTCGCAAATACGTTTCCCGCGATTTGTTATTTGCGACGGGAATATTTCCCCGTCGCAAATACGTTTCCCGCGATTTGGCGCGCATCGCGGGAAAACTATTTGCGACGGGGAAAAAAATCCCGTCGCAAAAGCCTCCTTATTTGCGACGGGAAAATACCCCCGTCGCAAATAATTTTTTAACATGACTATTTGCGACGGGATTTATTCCCGTCGCAAATAACCCGTCGCAATTGCTCATTTTTCCCGTAGTGGAATATATCTTTTTTACATCTCATGTACTTCATGATTTGTTGACATTTTCCAAATGAAACTATCCTAGATTAGTGTGATATATTCCCAACATGATTAATGTAAAGTAAAGATCAAAGATATTACATATAATAACATACATGATATATCCTAATGTTGAGTTTTAAGTGATTATACTCATTATTTTAGTGTTCTAATTTGTCTGTGGACCCATTTTCATGGAGAGATTGATTCCATGTCACATAGGGAACAACCCTCTCTTTGATTGTTCCACACTTTACCATTTATGTACCTTGTCAATATATGTACATTACTATATCCCAGGTTTCTTCTAAGATATATCTCAGTAGATCATGATACTTGTAATGTAGTATTCTTTACCAATGTATTTCATATAGAGGAATTAATTTAACCAAATATTAACTGACTATAACACTTTCACATTCCTTCCCATAATTAATATGTCATCAACATATAACACTAGGAAAATGATGACATTCCCATTAACCATATTATACACAAAATGATCACTGTATTTTTTTGAAAAAACCAAATTCTCTTATGGCCTCATCAAAATTAAACTACCATGGTCACGATTCTTTCTTTAACCCTGTTGGTGCCAAAATATTGGACGAAAAGAAAGAAGAAAAAAGAGGCCCCGTGCTCTTCCTCGTGAAGCCCCGAGGCGAAGCCCCCTAGCTCCGAGGCTGCCGCGAAGCACCGGAGGCGGTAAATCTCTTTTAACGCCCTAACGTTCGCGAGCCCGCCGCGAAGAAATAGAGGCGGTAAAACTCCACGAATGACCTGACATTCGTGAGCCCACCACGAAGCACCAAAGGCGGTAATGCTCTGCGAACGCCCTGACGTTCATGAGCCCACCGCGAAGCAGAAGAGGCGGTAACCCTCCGCGAATCCGGTTGACGTTCACAACCCGCCACGAAGCAACCGAATCCCCCCTTCACCCCATGTGAGCTCTACTTCACGGAGCCCCTTGCCTACAAATATTGAGCTCCCCCTGAGCTCTCTGGATGGAAAATCTGACCTTTGAGCTTCTCAAATCTGAAATCGCAAAGCACTCTTTGCTCTGGGAATCTTGAGCTCTGCGAGGTGTTTTTGCTTCGTGAGAGGCCTTCGCCTTGGCTTGTTTTGAGCCCCTCTTCCAAGAGGGATGCCCTTCACGAAGCCTAAGGGCATTCGTAAATGAAGGGGATCCCCAAGGGGACCCATCCAGTCGAGGATCATTTATGCTTCGCGAAACACCCATCCTGTACATGTGATCCACATGCCAAGGTAGGGTCACTGTACTTCGCGAAGCACACTACTTCCCAACACCTTGTTTCGCGAGGCACCTCTGCTTTGTGAGGCAGTGCTCTATGAACACCCTTCCACTTCGCGAATCATCTCCCACTAGCATCGCTGCCCCATTCTAAGGCCAAGACACTCCACTTCGCGAATCACACCCCTTCACAAGTTCTCTCCACCATGCAATGCAACCAAGCTCCGCAAGGTCCCTGCCTGTGGAACCCTTTTCTTGGCAATTCCTCTTCCCGTGAAACCCTCTAGGTTTGCATGATGTGATTTCAATGTCCCCTGGACAACACCACCTGTAGCGTTGCTTCTCCTAATTCTTCTCCGCATAGGCACGCTAACGGCTATTACTTCTTCGCATAACCACGCAAACGTGGACCCCTTGATGGTTCGCTCTGCGACCCCCCTTTTCCACGGCCTTGCCGATGCTGTACCTCCAACAAGGATCAGAGGGTATAGGTCATGTAAGCCCTAGGGGTGTGGAGTAATCCCACCTCATCCGAGCTACAGGACGTTAAACTGCCAAGCCCCTCATCCTCAACACATGACGTTAAAATTGACCCGACCACGTGCCTCGCATACAGGGTCCCCCCCGGCTCAGACATTCTTTACACCGCTCATCTCCATGGGAATTGAATCACCCTCACATGGTATTATATCCTCCCTATTGGAGTGGTGTTTGTCCACGGGGGAAGGGCTGCCTCAGAGCGTAATCCCCAAGCCTCTCTTGCGGAAGGTAGCACCCATGCACCTCCATATTTCCCCACCGCCAAGGATAGGGGGGGCGTGATAGGGAATGAGTCAGCTCCTTTATTCAGTCACAAATCCCTCTTCCTCAGCGCTCCTTCATATTTCGAACCTCCATCCTGGAGTAAGTCCCGACACCATGGTCCGCTCAACGCATAAGCCCCTCTCCGCTTCTCACAAACACACCCTTCACGACGTGATTGTCAGGTCTCTACTGCCTCTTGTTTCTCGCACCGAGCATAACTCACGTGGGCTTAGAGTAAGCATCGACCATGGAAATTCCCCCGTCCAGCATGATTTTAAACTTCATGCCCTCATCCAGCATGACATTACACTGCATACCCCCGTCCAGCATGACGTTAAACTGTTTCCCGAACTATGAGGACTTTGATCCATGTCAAGTCATGGTACGTAGAAAGCCTCAAGAGGTTCAAGTACACCACTAGTGGACCCACAGGTTCACCTTCACATCGGTTCTCTGGTATAAAACAACCACCTGAACTACGTGGTATTTGATCCATGTCAAGGCATGGTACGTAGCAAGCCTCCCTGAGGTTCAAGCCCCATCACCCATCGGACCAATGTCCTTCTTCAGTTTGATTCACTGACAACCACATTCATATCTAAACTACATGGAATTTGATCCATGTCAAGGCATGGTACATAGGAAGCCTCCCCGAGGTTCAATACCAACAATAATTGGCCCCGACCATCTCCGTTTCGGTGTGCCAAGCCCCCATTTTCACCTGAACTATGTGGTATTTGATCCATGTCAAGGCATGGTATGCAAAAATACTTCCTGAGGTTCAGGTCCACCATTCACCTGGTACAAGGTCCTTCTTCACGTCGGTTCTATAACACGCCCCCGTCCTACATGATGTTAAACTGCATCCCAATACAGTGGTAAGCCGTTGTGACCCTGCCATCCAGTTGTTCCGACACCCTTTCATGTCAGTATAACATCCCCTCAACCTGAACTACGTGGACATTGATCTATGCTATGACATGGTACGTAGAAAGCCTCATGAGGTTCAATCCCACCACCTGGTCGTCCCGACCTCATTCACGCTAGTTCTCCCATCTCCTTGGGCAGCCTAGATCGTAAGCCCCACACATTCATTCTTAACTACATGGACTTTGATTCCCTACCACAGGGATATGTAGGAAGTCTCTTCGAGATTCAAGCCCATCACCATTGTCATCTCCATGATGGCCCCATCTCATTCCCCCACCACTCCATGCAATTCTGCATCATCTATCCTGATTCGTACATATGCTGCCACATCCTGGTGAGATCATGAAACCCCATCCCACTCCACAGCATTTGAGAAGCCGCCCACAGGCTGGCTCCGATATCGGCATTCCCTCAAGGGGGATTCCTCAATCTGATCCACTCCAGCTAGTGTTCTGATCAGGCCGATCCATCTCCATTGGAAGTTAAACTTGCGGCATACCCTATGCTAAAAATTGGAAGCTGAGGAAAAACTTAGATACATGCCTATAGAATATGATTCCCCACGCTCGATGTGGGATGCCTCAGGATTCTGCGCCCTCGAGAAGCCCTATAATAAGGGACAAAAGACAGACACACCAATTCCCTAGCATTCAGACACGTTAATGATGCCTCGGCATGACTACTCCCCCAACTGAAGGTTGCTTCCCTGACCGGTCCCTTTGGAATGTCCTGACAGAAGCAGCGTAATTAATCAGCGTCCTTGGAAACATGGCCCTGGGAAGAGTTTCACGAAAAATGTATTAAATCTATAAGGGAGACCCATACTAGGTGACGAGTTCTGAGGAGGAATCCAAGGAAGGAGGAACCAACATCCCATCATCCCATTTCGATCAAGGAGAAGACGTCCCTGAATAAGGAACGGATACCGCCCGCCTTTGGAAAGCGGGAATGCGGGGCAACACAAAAGCCGCACCTGTCACGCCCTAGCGGACGGACGCGTGTGCCCCAGCGAAAGCGTCAGAAAAATAAATGGTAAACCCAACATGAAATTATTCTCCTCAATGTGGAGATTATTAGTGCTCGAGACATCAATAGATTGATGTGTCACCGGTCCAGATATCCGGCGCTGGGTCTCGCCAAGCAAATAGCAGGCCTGGCGTAAAACTCACCAGAAGTTGGGAAGTAGAATTTGGGGCATTCCATTCTGAGACTTTGTTGGCATGGATACCTCTTATCAGCCACAGAAGACGGAATGGAAATGGGGCACTGGTTGTCAATTTATTTTCCTTGCAGTGCTGATGAGTTAATCTCCCCGCCTCTCAGGAATTAGGTTGCTGCTATAGGAACATGATCGCCGCCCACCCGCCTATGCAGGGGTAGGGGAAATACCAGCACAGCCGCTCCGTGTGGCTCCACTAATGCCATAGCGGCATCTACATCCACGAGTGTGGGGTGCCCACGCCCCCTCTCCCCATCGGAAGTCATCCAGCAAAGGGTGATTAACGACCTCATACGTCGTTACGAGGAGGAGGGAATAATACCAACTCGGGATATGGCCCACTTGAACCTGGAGGAATCTAGGCCCCTCCTTCAACGCTTCCCTCAAGGGCTATATAGGGAGCCCCTACTCCCCACCCCAACATTCAATCGTTTCAGGAGCCTATCCCTGGAACGCCTTGATGACTCCCTGCCTTACGCTGATGAGGTGGGTGACGTCCGGCTCAGCCCGGTCAGAGTCCTAATCCAAGGAATCCAAGCAATGGCCCCCACCTGTCCACATCAGTGCCACCGTCTGTCCTTTTCAGAGGAGCAGGTTGGCTATGCCCCTACACCACCCGCACAGGCTCGCCTGATCTGACGCCAGTGTTGGGCCTGAGATGAGGGCGCCCGCCAAGGGGCGTCGACGTCGACATCTGTTGTGGCCCGAGCCACCGTCGACGTATATCATAATGTCCCTACACACACTGAGTAGGGGCACCCTTATGTCCAACTGGGATCGAGACCCCAACCACCCCATGGGCAGGCTGGGTTGACTCTCCGGGTCGTAGGCCCAAGTGGTGATCGCCGCGAACAAATCTACGGTGATGTCACCCCGTACGGAGGACCTCCACGTACCACCACTCCACAGAGATTGGTCCTTCCCTGCTCCGAAGATCATCATGGTGGTACGCCCCATGCTACCCCCAACCTGAATTAAGACCTGCCATGTGGCAACAACACTCGGCGTGAAAGCCTTTCCCATGCCCACCACACTGGGTATGAAATTCCTCCTCCTACCCACTACCGTCGATATGAAGGCATTGCCCATCTTGTCCCTCTCCAATGTGGGGATCCTCCCTATGTCCTTTCTGAAACTAGCGAAGGTCCTACTTGCCTTGGAAACTAGAGGGGTGAAGGTCAGCCTCGCTCCACCCGCACCAAGCATGGAGGTCCTCCCCATGCTCCCGCTAGTTCCAACGGAGGGTTTTCCCGCTCAGGTGCTGTTCATGGAGGTCCTCACTAGTTTCCCTTCGTCATTTTCCCCGGTACCCCTCGCACCCTAGTCGTATCAAGTTGGAGTCCTCTCCTCCATGGCACCAGCACGACCCCGAGACTACATGTCGGGAATCAACCTTTTCTCGAAGATCCATCTAGGGGCAGGAGGGCGGGTCGTCGCCACCACAAGAAGAATCCAAGGAAATACCGGGAGGAGATCAAACCTGCCCGCTTCTCGGATTCTGAAGCAGAATTCAACTCAGCATTGGAACCCTCCCCTCATTCCCCTATGTCAAGGACCGGGGAAGAAACATGGCATGTCATCCTCATCCTTCTAGAATGCGAAGTCCATTGGATTCCTGCCTCTCTTCGCAGGTACATCCAAGAGGAGGAAATTGTGGGAATCCCATAGGTTCCGACGGTTCAGTCACCACCGTCATCACCAGAAGCGCCCTCTACCTCAACCAGATATCACATAGAGCTATTTTGGGGACCGATAATGGTTGAACAACAACATGGCCCATCGATGGTAACTATAATCCCTACACTAGAGGCTATGTCTATCATCCCGTCATATTGTGACATTGTGGTCAGGTCACCACACTCTTCGGAGGATGGCCTGGAATTCGGTGGCCAGTCGGCTCGTTCACTATATTCTCCACCGCCCAGTTTACTTTCCCAGTGGTCCCCTTCAGTACCGCTACCGGTTCCTCAGCCACCCCCAGTAGACGAGTGGGGAAATACAGGGCCAAACCCTGAATCCGAGCCTAGGAGCTTTTGGAACATTCTCGCAGTGGACCACTTCCCGGAGAAGTTCTGGCTGGTGGTAGCGTCGAACTTTTGTGCACCGGAATCCCTCACCCCGGAGGAAGTCGAGTGCTTCTGTCAAACCCTATGGGCGACACACTTTCATCTTCGCTATCAACATGTGTTTTACCCTAGGAGCCAAGTGCACTTCGAGGAAATCAGCGATCAATGCCGTATTGTCGATTTGGCCGCACTCCCCATGGCCCAGCGCCTGGAGTCACCAATTCTCTAGAGTTCCCTCTAACAAAAATGGGTTCAGAGTTTCAAGGTACTCTGAAAAATCATCAGGGAAGCTACCCCCCCCCCCCCCCCCCCCATGTGCATGTCCATGGCTGGGGACAGTATGATGCCCTCCTCTTCAGTCCTATTCGGCAGTAGCCCGATTCGTTATGCGACATTGAGGACATGCCATAGAGAAGGGTTGTGGTCCACATGGCTGACATAGTGGACAGGGAAGATGAGCTGGAGTTTCTTGATGGAGACTTACCCACTGAGGGTGTACCACCACTGTTTAACCCATTAGGGAGGATTACTTGCCAGCAGAGGAACCTTCTAGGCCTCCCTACGCCCACCGAGTCGCTGGTATTCAGTTGAAATGATAGTGAGGGTAAAGAACATGTCGGAACTATCATGAATTCCAAAACTTCCACCTCAGTGCAGAAGACGGACGAAGACCCTGAGAAGGCCGCATTGCGCCAACAGCTTGCTGAGCAGAAGAGGCTGGTCGAAGAACTCTTAGCCGAGCACGCTATCGAGAGGTGGCCCGACTATGGTGATCCTAAGCCGAGGCAGTAGGGGCAGGAACAACTCCCCCCGGTGAGATGCCTCCGGGAAACCCTGATCGTGCTACTCCCATAGACAGGGAAGAAGCTGGGAGTCACGATAAGAGGGCGTGATACGTCTCTCCAAACCCTCCTGAATGGCGAGGAAATCTGAGGAATCCAGCCTGGGTTCCCCCAGCTGCCCCAAGGGCCATTCTGCCAGTCACTCCATGATCTATTGAAGTTGTTTACCATGTTGAAGAGCACGAAAACACACTCATAGTGAGGGATACCTGTCAAGACAAGGACCTCCACCCGAATGATTCTATAGTTGCACTCATCGCCCACCTCGAGGCTTTGGAAACGCAGAAGGTGGCAGTCCCACCAGATGGCATGCCATATCCCATGTGGGTGGATGATATGCTTGCACCTCCAGGTTTTGGGAATCCCACTTTCTCACCCTTTAATGGGACTGGGGAACCGCCGCAGCACTTGACTCATTTTTCCTCCTGGTGTGGCCCCATGTTGGGGACCCCGGCACAGCAGGAAGCTGCCAAGCTCCAATGTTTTGTGCAAAATTTGGAGGGCCCTGCATTTGACTGGTATAGCCAGCTCCCTGTTGGATCTGTGACTAGCTGGGAGTACCTTCATAAGCAATTCCTCTACCAGTTCAGTTCTACAACCCAGAAGATGAACATCATAGATGTCTTCAGGTGAAAACAAAGGCCCTAGGAGCGAGTCATGGACGTCATCACCCAGTGGAAGGGGCTTACATACTCTCTCGACATGCCACTGACTAAGGAGGAATTACTAACGATGTGCATAGGGAATGTAAAAACAGGACTAGTTCCTTCCCTGATCACCTAGAAATACCCTGGAGGGTTTCAGGACATCTCAGATAACGTTCAATGCCTCGAGGAAGCTCTGCAATAGGCTAGTCAAGCGCGTCTGGTCCCCCTGTGATCCTAGCAAAGAGGACTGCCAGAGCCGAGCCTGCCACGGTGGCCCAAATAGAAGCCCCTAGGCAGCTAGAATTTCTACTAGTGGCACCGGATCCGCAAACCCATAGAGGCCCTCCACCTTAGGCACAGGCTCCTTCCCAGCAGCGACCACCTCAGAACCGACAGGTTCCCTAGCGCAATGTGCCACCACCGCCTCGGCGGGACAATCAGGCTCCACCTCCTCAGCAGGCCCCTCCGACCCCTCATCATGGCCAGAACCCCAAAGCCCCCTACCTGGAAATAAGGCACCAGACTTACTCGTTCAATGAGAATTAGGTCCCCTGTTACTTCCGAAGTGCCCTTGAGCAGGGGATTTTGCACTTACCCGAGTGCAGAAGGCCAGTAGAGGCGAATCTCACCGATCTCCCCAACTACTGCCCTTATCATCGGATTATGGGGCACACTCTCAAGAAGTGCTACATGTTTAAAGACTAAATCCAAGACCAGGTCGACAACAACATTTTCAGGTTAGGCTCGGCCCCAACACAAGTGGAAGGTGTATTTGTAAGGTCAGAAAGCGGTAGTGATGAAGAAGGCGAGTGCCAGTAGGTTCCCAGCCATGGGTAACAGATGTACGATGACTGGATGGCCCGTAAAACCATCGCTCGTGCCCATGGTATCATTCAGGCATGCCTTAATCAGCCAGATCCCTTAGAAGATGCAACCAATACCTCTGCGTCATCATCTCAGCCGACCTCTTCCCAAAAGGGAAAGCAATGACGATGCAGGAAGAAGCAACGCACTCCACCAATGCCGTCATCATCCCGCACTCTCGGTGATTTCATGCCCCCTAAGATGGGGATTCCCCCCAGAATCTGCCAAGTGATGGATGACTCTTCGAGCGACAGTCAGGTGTATGCTTCGGTTAATACCGTGGAGCTGGTAAATCCCTATATGACTACCGACGAGGGGGAACGCTAGGAGAGACTCCCCAACATCCCCAGCCGACGTGAACATCAGCAAAACCGCAACCACATGGGTAGTCGAGGCATGTCAGCTGGCGCTTTCAGTAAGGACTTGCATGCTACTGAAACCAGACAGCAGGCCCAGTGCAGAGCTCAACATGCGCAACCTCATCTGGTGCCCTCAGATCTATGTCCACCTCCGTTTGTGCTACTAGATCAGACAGAGCTGTCTCGTCCATACCGCGGCCAGTCTTGCCCTGATACAAGACAATCTTAGTTTTATAGTCCTCATCTGATAGCTACTCTTTTGGCGTCAACTAGCAGGTAGCGGGATGTACCCAGTACCAGCCAGCCGCCGGTCCAGCCAGTAGGGCCCGCCATGCCTCCAATTGCAGAGCGACCTCCTGTAAGAAGAGGTTTGTGTTTGGCACAAAATTATGATGTTCTGAAGCACCTTGTCGATGTTCCAGCAAGGCTTTCCATCTTTTAGGCTCTTCTCCTATCGTCTGAAATGTGTGAGGAACTTGCCGAGGCCCTAAAGATCCCCCTCCAGTTTGAGATGGAGGTAGCAACTGCAGAAGCCTTCCACACTGAGGAAATTGAGAATTCCAAATGCCAGGCAGTTATCTCATTCTCCAGTGAAGATGAAGACCATCCCATACATGGGAATATTCTCCCACTATACGTCATTTTCCAGTTCAATGGCATGGAAGTACGCCATTGTCTTGTTGACACGGGTTCTGGGATTAACCTAATCCCGAATCGGACACTGAAAAAGATGGGTTTGTCTGAGGATGATTAAACTCCCTCCAACCTTAGAATACAAGGATATGACAGAACCGAGCAATCCCTGGTCGGCAAGATCCGCTTGAAGACCCAAATCAATGGCCTAATTGCCAGCACCAAGTACATGGTCGTCTCCCAGGACACCGCGTACAACGCATTGATGGGCAGGCCATGGCTCCATCTACATGCAGCGGTCCCTTCGTCGTATCACCAGTGCCACAAATACTCCCTCAATGGTCGAGTAGGCATGCTTCAAGGATATGCGTCTCCTTTCGCCTCTTGTGAAGCCCGCAACCTGGATGCCGACTACCATAAGAGCAAGGATAAGAAAATCCTGGCTAGTGAGGATAAACCAGCCCCGATCACGAGTGATCCCTTGGTAGGTATGAATGACACCTGCATCTTCCTGATCCATCGGTTGGAGGCCACGACCCCCGACATGGGGCAGTGTTTTGTGGTTTCGGGTACAAGAAGAAGGAATGTTCCCATATCCAAGCAACGGTGGAAAATCACCTCGTACTCCTACACCAACCAGGATCTGGTGATCCCAGAACCTCCTACCCCGGTGCAGTATCGGGATGTCTGGATCATGGCAACGATAGTACGTCATACATGTCTCTTCCACCGGGATGGAATCAACCAGCTCAGGCAGACACATCACTACTTCTTTGACGTCATCAAGCGTGGCCCCTTGTGATGAAGACCAGATGATATTGGATCAACTGAATTTATCACTATGGTCTCCGTGACACATGAGTCTCCTGATATGATGACCACTGCCACCCAAGACGACACCAGCCACCCATCATGGTTTGATAACTTAAGAGTAGCTCCCCCTATGGAATATCCCTCCACAGGTGGAGAAGAGGATCTGGAGGATGCTCCCCCTACATTTGAAGAAGACATCTCTACCACGGTCAATGAACAGGTACAAGTGAACCTTGGTAGAGAGGTAGATCTGAGACCCACATTGATCAGTGCCTCCATGCCCCTCGAGGAGCAAAAACAGTACATGGACTTTCTTAAACAGCACCGTGACGTGTTTTCCAGGAGTTACGATGAGATGCCATGAATTGATCCCCAGGTAGCCGTCCACCGCCATGGTCTCCCAACAAACCATAACGGGTTCAAACAGCCTCCGAGAAAGATGCACCCTTCTCACGGTGCCATGGTTGATGCTGAAGTTGATAAGCTCATCAAGACCAACTTCATCAAGGAGGTGTAGTACCCCCGGTGGCTAGCCAACATTGTGCTGGTCAGAAAGAAGAACAGGCAGATCAGGGTCTGCATCGACTTCCGTGATCTCAACCGCCACTGCCTGAAGGATGATTTTCCCCTCCCAGTGACAGAGTTGTTGATTGATGCCACGACCGGGTTCCAAGCCCTCTTCTTCATGGATGGGTATTTCGGGTACAACCAGATCCAGATGGCCCCTAAGGACGAGGAGTCCACTGCCTTCAGGGCTCCCCATGGTACTTTTTGTTACCAGTTCATGCCTTTCAGCCTGAAGAATACAGGTGCCACCTATCAGTAGGCCATGCATCACATATTCAAGCTGATTCTTGGGACACTGATGGAATTCTATGTGGATGATCTGGTGGTCAAATATCGCTAGAGCCAGGACCTTGAGAAAGTGTTCAGCTTCCTCCATTCCCGCCACCTAAAGATGTACCTGTTGAAGTGTGCCTTCGAGGTCACCTCCGGGAAGTTTCTTGGCTTTGTTGTCAGATATCGAGGTATCGAGATCGACCCGGAGAAGATCAAGGCCATCATCCAAATGCCCCCCCGAGCAATATTCGGGAGCTTCGAGGTCTCCAAGGCCACTTAGCCTACATACCCCGATTCATTGCGAATCTGGCCGACATGTGTAAGCCCTTTTCCCAACTTATGAAGAAAGGATCCAACTATGAATGGGATGAAGAGTGTCAGACCTCCTTCGGGAAAATCAAGTAGTATCTTCTCCAACCTCCTGTCTTGATTCCACCATTCTCCAGAAAGCCGCAAGTCCTTTACATGACCACCCTAGAATGGTCCCTCGCTACACTTCATTCCCAGAAGAACAATCAGAGAACAGAGAACAACCTCTACTATCTCAGCCGCATGCTCCTCAATACAGAGAACAGATACTCCCCCATCGAAAAGAGCTGCCTTTCACTCGTGTTCGCCATACAGAAATTGCGGCATTACCTACAACACCATGAGGTACAGTTGATCTCTCGGGTAGACCCACTGAAGTACATTCTGACTGCCCCATGTTGTCTGGCGGACTAGCACGTTCGGAAGTGATCCTCAAATAGTTCGACATCAAGTTCGTGCCTCAGAAGGCCATCAAGGTACAGGCATTGGCAGACTTCCTAGCTACCCATCCAGCCTCCGTGGATCAATCCATGGACCTGGATTTTCTTGATGAGGCAATCCTCTGAGTCGATCATGACGTCTCATGCTGGAAAATGCACTTCGACAGTGCCTCCTAGAGCCCCACTGGTAGGAGGCTCAAAGATACAAAGCTCAACAGAGTGGGTCTGGGTATCGTCTTCATCACCCCGGTGCAAGCCGTTCTTCCATACTCATTCCTGTTGTCAGAAGGCTGCACCAACAACGAGGCAGAGTATCAGGCTCTCATCACCGACCTTGAGCTGGCCCTTGAGATTGATGTGCCCCATCTTCATGTGAAAGGGGATTCCGAACTAGTAATCAAGAAGGTCAATAGAGACTATGTTGTCAGGAAGTCGGAGCTTGTGCCATTTCTGGAGTGCACCCTCCATCTACTGACCTAGTTCCCTTCTCAACCAGAGGTTACCCATGTCCCTCAGTCACAGAACGGTCAAGAAGATGCTTTGGAAGGCTTAGCTGCATCCCTCGTAGAATCTGACTAGGATGACTTGATCATACATGTGGCACACCAGAGAGTCAGCACCCCCATCACCCCAGAGGATGATGACGGCTTGTGGGTAAGACACCTTACCACCAGACCCTCTGCGTCAGGGATCCTAGGTTCGTTAGATGCAGTGGTTGAGGCCACTCCCAACTAGAGGGAACCTTTTGTCGAGTATCTCCAAAATGGTTGGCTCTCGGATAATCGGGCTGAGCACGAGCGAATCTCACGTGGCGCACTGCAATTTACACTCCAGAGTGGTCCCAGCCTTGAGAGGATCCTCTATAAGCTGGGATTTGATGGTGTTATCCTCCATTTTATTCAAGGAGTCAAGATTTCTCAGGTCATGCAAGAGGTTCATGCTTGTTCTTGCGGTGCCCACCAGGCTGGGTCTAAGTTGTCCCATCAGATCCATAGATTGGGGTACTTCTGGCCCTCTATGATCCATGATTGTATTGAGTTTGCAAAGAGATTCCATGCATGCCATGTTCATGCTAACTTCCTGCATCGGCCGCCAGAGCCTCTCCACTCCACCAAGTACTCTTGTCCATTTGCGGTGTGGGGACTCGATGTCGTGGGGCCACATCCACCGGTGACAGCTCGTCAGTGTAGGTTCATCCTGACTGCTACATACTTCTTCTCCAAGTGGGCAGAGGCTACTACACTCCAAGAGGTCAAGGCCCGTTCCATCGTCAAATTCGTGAGCTCCAATATCATCCACCGGTTTGGAGTCCCTCATGCTGTCCTCACCGATAACGACACCAACTTCCGAGCAGCTGAGCTGAAGAAATTGTACACCAAGTACAATATTTGTTCAAACCATACCTCTCGCTATAATGCGCAGGAAAATGGCCAGATCGATGCATTCAACAAAAAATTCTCTAACATTCTGCAGAAAATGGTTGGTTAGAACAAGAAAAGTTGGCCGAACAAGCTCCCCAACGCCCTTTGGGCTTATCAGACGATGGCTCGCAATTCAGCCCATGTGACCCTATGTTCTCGGTTGTATGGGGCTAAGGCCATCCTACCCATCGAGATCCAACTTCCTTCGTTACGCACTGTAGTCTATGACCAGCAGGAACCAGATAAGGTGGCCGAAATCTGTCTAGCTGAATTGGAAGCACTGTACGAGAATAGGCTTCGTGCCCTGCACAATCTGGAAATGCATAAGAATAAGATAACCAGAGCCTTCAACAAGAAGGTTCACCTTCTCTCTTTTATGCAAGGTGACCTTGTGTTGGCCTTACGAGTGCCAATGATCCCTGGAAGGAAACCACCCAAGTTGGAGCCCAAATGGTAAGGACCTTACATCATTCATAAGGTTTACCCAAATGGAGCATACTCTTTGGTGACCATGGATTGTGAGAGCATAACTCCTCCCACCAACGCCAAGTTCCTCAAGAAATACTTTGCCTGAGCCCCTTGGTCCTGCATGACCCTAAACCGCACCTTGGTCCGGCATGACCCTAAACCGCACCTTGGTCCCGCATGACCCTAAACTCCACCTGGGTCCCGCATGGCCTTAAATTTCACCTTGGTCCCGCATGACCTTAAACTGCACCCAGTCCTGCATGACCTTAAACTGCAACATCGTCCTGCATGACATGAAACTACAACATCGTCCGTCATGATGTTAAACTACCCAGTATCATCCTGCATGACAATAAACATCAAAATGGTCCGAGCTCTATGACCTTAAACTAAGATCTCATTCTTCCTCACTGCAAGACGTTAAACTGCAAGCTGTTTAGGCCTTCCTAACCAAGGCCCAAGGTCAGGCCCCTAGGCCTTCCTCGAATCAGGCTCTCTTACCAGATTGCACAGTGTGGTGTGGGATTACTTCCTCATTCACGTCGGGTTACCTGACATACCGAACATATCCCCAGATGAGACACATCTCATCTTGCATGACGTTAAACTGCGCTTCAAGAACTATGTATGTCTTGATTACCATCGTTATGGGATATGTAGGAACGCTCAGACGTCTTGTCTGGAGCCCAGCCCCGAGCTCTTCTCTTTGACTATTCCCCTGGGTATAGTTTCCTTGGAGGGTCCTCGCATCATGGGGAGTAGGCTTCCATAGTCCCGCTCATACAAGGATTATAAGGGTCGGACCATGTTCCCACTCTCGTTCATCTATCCTCCCACGTCCTCACCGCACAACGTTAAACTACATGGCCTTCAAGAACTACGTATGGCTTGATTCCCATCCTTATGGGATACGTAGGAATGCCCGGAAACTTTGTCTGTAGGCCCAGCCCAAAAATCCAAAATCTTCCCCTCGGGTCATGATATATGGCAGGGTGCACACTTTTTCCCCAACTTACATCGAGCCAGCCTCGACCTGGTTGTACTTCCCCTTCCCTGGAAATGTTCGCATCTTTCATAGATGGGTGCAGCTATGCTTCACCCACTCCTTGACTGGGATTCCATCACTTTCCTCATCCAGAAGGGCCCTAGAACAGTATGGATTCTCAGGCTAAGGGCCCTCTTACCACTTCGGGCCAATGCCCTCGAGGATGTCGAGCAACAAGCTGATACAATCACCTCGTTTCGAACGTGGTCAGCGGTCGATACATATTTGTTGCTCCCATTTCAGGTCACTATAGGGACGCTATGTTTCGAACATGGTCAATAGTGTCCCGAATCTTCGGGTCCACCCCAAGATGTCCCAAACATCATGTGCAGTGATTCGTTCTGCCCCATCCTGAAGGGAAAAACTTTCCTCTAGGTGGTGCCAACGGTCGGGCGCATGTCCCCAATGCTTTTATAGGGAGTGTACGACATGGTGCGGGATAAGTCCTCGTTCACGTTGGGTTACTTTCCATGCCGTAACCACTCCCTTACCGAGGCCCAGCCTCAGGCGTCTTGGCCTTTTTGGGCCCTATCCCAAGTTCTTACCCAGAGTGTATGGTGTGGTGAGGGATTATGTCCACACTCACATCAGCTTGTTCGCCGTTCCATACACCTCCTTTGTCCAGGGATCCCTATTCCCCGACCCTCATCCTCACTACAAGACATTAAACTACAAGTAGGCTTGGCCTTATTAACCAAAACCCAACTATCATGCCCCTTGGCCTTTTCGGGCCCCCTGGCTCAGGTTCATTCCTACAGGACTGTGTGGTGTGGTGTGGGATTACGTCCCCATTCATGTCGGGTTACTCGCCGTTCCGTACACATCCTTGTTAGGGTATCCTGCCCCTTGGGTATCTTCTAGAACTACGTGTGTCTTGATTCCCATCCTTATGGGATACATATGACCACCCAAATGTCTAAGCTTCGGGTCCAACCCCATCTTCCGAAAATCTCTATCCCACCTTGGCCCCTTGGCCTACCCATCCTCAGAGAGAGGAGTACATAGCATGTTGCGAGACAATGTCCTCATTCACATTAGGCTTATAAGGACCAGGCCATGTACCTCTCCCTCTTGAGCCACTTCATCAACCCCTTTTCGGTGGTTCACCAATGTGCCAAAGAATACTCAGGTTCAGTTACCTGGAATGTCAGACTCTACTCGGACACTTCTTCACCCACTTTTCAGGCTTCGTGTTTCCCTTAATAAAGGCTTTCACCATATTTCACACCCAAAGGGACCCCCAAAAACGGCCTAGATAACACTCCCAAGGGCTATCCTACTATTACGGGCCGAAACCCCTAAGGGTTTCAGATAAAAAATCGATAAAAATCCCACGTTGCGAATATGATCAGCAGTTGATGCTTGTTTTTTGTTCCCATTTCAGGCTAATGCGATGTAGATACTGCTTTTCCACCATGGTCAGCATTAATCCTACATATCCACGCCAACCCCATGAGGACCAAAATTTCAGTTACACGATTCACATCCTTCTCCATTCTCATCGTGTCCAAATAGAGTTTCAAAACTCTTGATACTATTCCTTAGTGCACATCTACGTGTTAGGGGAACAAAGCCACGTTAAAGGTGTCCTTCGGGGATCTTCACCCACTTCCCCTCAATGAACATTCCGGGAATTGCGATAAGGACCTTCCTCCCTTGTATCCCACACCGAGTTTAACTCACGTGGGCTTAGGGATCGGGTCGATTTCTACACTTACCTGGAATGTTTCCATCCATACATGGTCCGAGATCTAAGTCTATAAACTAAGATCTTCTAATAACTACGTCTGGCTTGATTCCCATCCCCATGGGATACGTAGGAATGCCCAGACCTCCTGTCTTTGGGTCCAGGTTGAGTTCAGCTAATTTTTATCTTCTGTCCTGCCTTTGGGACCCTGACTACGGGACTGCGTGGTGTGATGTGGGATCATGTCCTCATTCACATCGGGTTTGTAATAGCCGCACCACGCACACCCCATTCTAAGAATTAGCCCTCCTATTTCCTGTACCGCACGACATCAAAAGGCACCCTAAAGAACTACGTGTGGCATGATTACCATCTTTATTGGATTCATAGGACCACCGAAATATCTAGACTTCGGGTCCAGCCCCATTTATTAGAGATCTCCTGATCTCCTAGTCACCTAGGCCCCTTGGCATGTCCCTCTCCAAGAGGGGGATATTTAGGTATGGTATAGGGTTTTTGGCACTATGCCCTCCCTGTCCTGGGGACCCGTCATTTCTTGGCCTCCCTCATGTTGAGTCCCTTGACCACTTGCAATGGTTCGCCCATGTGTTAAGAGTACTCTGGTCTAGGACCAAGAGTGTCATATTCAACTTGGTCAAGTTCCTTCCACTTTTCAAGCTTTGTGTTTCCCTTCATTCAGGCTTTCATCATCTTTCATACCCAAAGGGACCCCCAATAACGTCCTGGATACAACACCGAAGGTCTCTCCTACCGTTACGGGCCAATGCCCCTGATGGTTTCGGACAACAAATTGATACAAATACTGCGTTACGAATATGGTCAACGGTTGATGCTCATTTTTTTGTCCCCATTTCTGGCTAACACGACAAGATGCTATGTTGTGAACATGGTCATCTGTGATCCTCCGTCATCACGCTAGCCCCTCCAGGACTTGAATGTTGGTTTCATGATTCTCATTATGTCCCACCCCATCGTATCCAGGTGGAATATCGACACTCTTGGCACCATCCCTCAGTGAACCTTTGCACGTCAGGGGGATAAAACTGTAATACAGTGTCCTCCGGGGCTCCCACGGTCTGAGCTCTAAGAACATAAACTAAGATCTTCATTAAGGGCCTTGTGAGGCTCGATCCTCATCCCTATGGGATACGCAGGGTCACCCCAACGTCTCGTTTTCAGGTCCTGCTTAGTTGGGAGCTAGTTTCTCCTGCCCCTTTCCTTATTACCCCTATTCGGGCCCCTTAGCCTTAGGTTCCTATCTTGGAACTGCGTACGGTGTGATGTGGGATCATGTCCCCATCCACGTCGGTTATGTCACACCACACCATACACAATCCCCGCCTAGCATCGTCTCTGCTATGTCTGCACTGCATGACGTTAAAATGCATGCTTGGTCCTATCACACGACCCTAAACTGTGACATTATCATCCTGGTCGCATGAAGAAAAATGACACTGCATTGTGGTGACCCCATCATCGGGGACATCATGTTGGGTATTGGTCATGTGCCATGCCATTGGACAACTCCTATCACGTCTTGATTCTTGTGGCGACACCCGGGCTTGCTACCCTAGGCCTGTCGCTTAACAGAAAAAACCACTCACCTTAAAGGACAAACAAGATTTATCAAATTCCACTTCTTTTGGTTCAAGGGCCACACCCGCACTCCCCTTTTCCCCTGGAACTGGTACCTTAACATGCCACCCTTCATAACTACGTATGTCTTGATTCTCATCCTTATGAGATACGTAAGAGCACCCGGGAACCTCCCCGCTGGCCCTGCCTAACTTCTGTATTTGGTCCCTCAACTTGAGCACTTCCCCAGAGAACACATGGTATATAGGGATTATGTCCTCATTGTCAGGTTTTGTAACCACCTTACCTGTGTCCCCTGCTCTCCTTACCCATACATGGTCTGATTTCTAAGACCTTAAACTAAGACCCTTTCAAGAACTACATGCAGCTTGATCCCCATCCCCATGGGGTACGTAGGAATGCCTTTGCACTTTTATCAAGCCTAGATCAACTCTCATTTTCGGTCCTTTGACCTAAAACCTCTCTCAAGGGGGTTGTTCAGTGTGTTATGGGATTATGTTCTCATTCACGTCGGGTTTTTCACCGCACCGTACACTCCATCGGTTCCCATCCACGTCGGGTTTTTCATAATTACCTGCCACATGCCTCCTGTGTTTCCTCCCATCCATGGTTCGAATTCTACGACCCTAAACTAAGATCTCCCTATGGGAAGGAACTCTACTCCCTCTATCTAATATGCCTTGTTGTCGTATTTAGATACGTTTTGACAAAGAGCCCAGAGTGTGGGATTCTCATGGGGACATTCCCCTCATCCCATGACCAAGCTTCGTGAGCTCGCTATTTGGTTCCTCATCCTTTTCCACATACAAAAGGACCCTCAGACAACATGGATGCTAGTCTTAAGGGCTCTCCATGGATGCTGGGCCCATGGGATCTCCAATCGTTTCAGGCCAATGTCCCTATGGATCTCTAACAACATTTACGACATGGTCTCGTGTTTCGAACATGGTCAACGGTCGACCCTAATTTGTCTGTCCCCAATATAGGATAATGCGATATGGATGTTGCGTTTCCGCCATGGTTAAAAGTTATCCTCCATCGTCACGCCACCATCATTGGGATCCAAATCTTGAGCGTCATGATTCACACATTTCCACTTCCTCATGTTCAAGTGGAAGTTCGACATATTCGGATTTGTCTCTTCATGCATTTAGGTGCACTACATGGATGATTTATAATCATTGGGACGGTATTTACCGAGTGTCCCTTCACCCTAACATGCCCCTTCCAGTGCCAGGAAATTCCCCCATTACTTCTTGTTTCCCACATCGAGCATGACTCACGTGGGCTTAGTAGTTTTTGGTAGGATGTGTACCAGCACAACCAGGCTTCTTCTCGTCCTAAATGAAGTTAAACTATGTCTCTAGAACTATGTGTGGCTTGATTCCCATCCTCATGGGATACATAGGGACACCCTAGTATTTTTCCTAGGGTCCATCCCACAGGAATAAAAAATTCTGTTCTTCCCCTTTCCGGCCCCTGGCCGGACCCCTTGTAGGGGATCGTGAAACTATACCTCAGCCCTGAACAAGTTCAGGATGCCCTAAGATGACATTGGAAAGTGACAGACCACCTCGCCAGAGGGTCTTTGTCTAAAAACAAAAACAATGATCCATGATCAAACCGATGCTCCCATCTGGCATACTCCCACCATGGTAGTGTAATTGCATGAGTGTTGGATTCTGTTCGGACAAACCATCACTCCACATTCCATGCTTTTCATGCCCCTTATTCGAACCCTCGTCCCCTTTCTTGTCTGGAGGAACCCCCTAACAGTATGGATGTTCGACCTATGGTCCACCTGCTATCCTGGGCCAATGTTCCGGAATATTGGTCATGCTTCGAGGGACCCCCTAATAGTATGGATGCTCAACCGATTGTTCGCCTGCTGTCCTGGGCCAATGTCCTAGAATACTGATCGACGATATTTGAGATAGGCCCCGTGTTGCGAACATGGTCAACGGTCGGCCCTCATTTGTTGTCCCCATTTCAGGATAACGTAGTAAGGATACCATTTTTCCGTCACAGTTAATAGTTGTCCTTTATTGTCACGCCACCCTCACAATGTTAAGAATCTTGGGTATCGTGATTCACACTTCTCATGCCCATTTGTTCAGACTGATTTCAGCGCCCCTGGCGTTTCACCGTTCGTGCACAAGAGCACGCTGAAAAAACGGTAATTTGGCTATTCTGAGAACCTCCTTCTCTGGCCAGGTCTCTCCTATATCTCAGAAATCCAGACCGGTTATCCAAACCCTAGGTGCCCAAAGCTTGGTTTACCCTCCTGTGTTTGGATGGGATGATGAGGCGACTATCTATTGTTTCTTACATCGGGCCGGACCCACATGATCTTAGGGAATTATCATTGGACTTCCCAGAAACATTGTAAGGATGAAAAATGAACCAATGCAAACAACGGAACTCGTCCATGCTACGACATTCCAAAAAATTAAAGCACGAAATTATGTTTAAGGGTTTGTAATCATTACAGTACCCGGGGGTCAACTCCCCCCATGGATCGATTAACCCCATAAAAAGATCATTGCAGCTCTGCCACCCTTTGACTTGTGGCATCCAAGAATTGATGCCGCCGACTCAGCTCTCACTCATCCTCAACAGTGATGGGGCGCAGTTCATCAGCCTCAACTCGGGCCCACTCTATGTCATCCTGAATAGCAGCCATCTCTCCGAAAGCCAGCCTCATACGCTCTTCTGCCTCTGCCAGATGGGCCTTAAATTAGAAGGTCACTCATATTGTGCATTTATAGAGGAAGAGTGTTCATCCGCCTGGTTGTGCAGGAGTTGGATTTCGTTTTCATCCTCCTGGAGCTTCATGAAGTTCATCGCCTTCCTCCGCTGCCAGCCCACACTGAGCCCGCGATCATACTCCTGGATCTTCTCTACCATGAGATACCGGATGATTGTATGAGGACGTTGGGCATCCACTCTCCCAGCATAATGTTCGCACAACCGCGAGCGAAGTCTCTCCATTTCGTTCAGCCATTGCGCTTGGGGGGTGTCATTGATGAAGCGCATGATTAGATTCCACGATCGACGACGAACTATTTTGCTGTCTTCTTCATCAGAGGTCATTTTGTCCCAGTTCGTGCGATTGGAAGGCTCCTTTGCGGGATACGCCCGGAAGAAATGTTCAGTAGTATCTGCATCTGGAGTTGAATCCGACGTGATATCAGGAGCCAGCACAGGCGTGGCGGGACATGGGTCATCCGGTCGATACTCATCGTCAGACTCCACCTCAATAACCTTGGGCATAACCCTACTGGTGGTCCTGCCAATGACAGGGAGTGCTGCAGCTGGGGTGGGTGGGGTGTCTATCTCCACGCTCACCAGCATGCCCCTACGAGGGATGCCTGCAGACATCCCGACCAGCCTTGCCGCTGCAGCCCATGCCAGTCGTAGAATTGTATGCGACAGGGAAGGGCATGGACATTAGTTGTCACAATATAAGTATGACAGCATTGAATTCAGTGGAGAAGACTTACGGAGATCAAACTCCTGGTGCGGCTCCAGATTTGATGTTGACGGGGCCCTGAGGTGTGGTCCTCCGTATATTGTTGGAAGGTTTGGAGATTTTGGAAGAACCACCTCGGGTGCCCCACCAGACACCGAACTGGACGCAGCTGCAGGGGCGGGTTCCGAAGGTCCTACATCATCACCCGCCAAGGGGCGAGAGCGAGGTCTACGTAAAAGCTCCTCTTACACGGTTCATAAGTTGGTAAGAAATCCATGATGACCCAAGAGTAGACCTCTAGGGAAGAAACTTGGGATGTTACCTCAAGAGTCTCCGCGAAATCATCGAGATCTGAGTCTTGATCATCTACTTTGCCTTCCTCCAACGGGCTCCCTCCACTAGCCTCGTTTTACTCAAAGAATTTATCTGATTCTTTCGGCAGAGGGAAGCGCTCTCTCAATTCGGCGGCCGACAGCTGTGGGGGAACTGTTCAATCCAGCAGTACCCTTACCCGGTCTATCATTGGACGCAGGGCACCACTGGAATGGACAAATTCATCCAACTCATCCATATATTGCTCCGCCTTAGCCGGAGACACCGTGAAACCAGCCCGAAGATGGCCTATACCCGGTAGAACCATCCCAAGATGGTTCAGGTGTCCCCACATCTCAGGAGGGCTGAGGAATTGGTGGTTGATGTCCCAAATTCCCTAGTCCTCTAGGAAAATAGCATCCTCTGGCATGTCGATATGGTGCAACCGCTTCCCCGGAGCCTGAGTGGATATCCTGCGAAATCCCCTCAGCAGTCGCACCTCTGGATGGCTCTGCTCTCCCAGAATCACCGAGTCCACTACTGCTGTCGGATCCGCCGCTGCTGCCGCGTCCTCAGCTGGTGCAGGTCTCACCGCCATGGTAGCCCTGTCGCTGCAAGAGGCCCTTGCTGCCCTCCGACCCCGACCTCGGGATAGTGGAGGCCCACCATCAACGACTCGAATGGTTGGCTGCTTCAGCATTTCCCCCGGATAAGCTGCCTCCCAGCTGATGGCATACTCCTTCACCAGTCCAAAGGCGGCAGTGGACGAAGGCAATGCAATTCACATTTTCCCGTATTTCTGTGTGAACATGAGCCACAACTACCTCATTACACATGGGTGCTCCTCATGATGCACCTCCCAATAGACCTGCGAGGTCAGCCGCTGTAGGCCCCAGAATTGCCTCGCAAACCAGTGCGGGGTGTACGGCTAACAGAGCGGCTCTCGGTCCACCCAAGCCACCAAAACTCCATCTCGAAAGGCCAGGAGATAAGCCCAGTGTTCTTCTGTTCCCTGACCGACATCGGTGAGTACTCCCATCGGCAATGGAAATGGGTGGAAGTTAAACTCGTCCACCTTCCACACCCGGTTCAGCACCATTGGTACGGTTAGTTTGAATGGGAAGCTCCCATCAGCATTCAGAATGGAGGGGTGAAAGTTTGACCCCGGTGGTGAGATGGGGTTTAGATATTCGTAAACCCCCCTGATGTGCTCTGTGATCCACCCATACAGAAGGTGGAAGGGCCCACATATCCTCGGCGGCTTCTTGCCCTCGCTAATGTGCCGCAACATCCTGTACAATCTGGTGAGCATCAGAATTCCTAGATTAACCCACCTTCCCATGGCCAGCATGGATGCCATGACAAATGAGCTAGGCCGCACCCCCAATGTCGGTATCCCTCACTGGTAGGATCCAACCACAGACAAGGGCCGCGATAAATGCCGCCAGCCGGACTATCGGCTGCTGTTAAGTGCTGACCCTGAAACCCCAGGTCTTCCATTGGCTGTCCTCCATGGGCCGCCAATACAAGTGCTCCTTGCCCTGTTGAGCCCCCTTCAGACATGTTCGAGGCCTCAGAGGGAACTCTCAATCCTCCGGGAAGTTCAGGAACCACTTGAACCACTTCTTAAAGTGGACATCTCTCACTGCCCCCTTGTCCTCTCTGGGGACCAGTGCCATCAATGCCAGTGCCAGCCACAACATCTGCTCCGGATCCTCCCATGAACTTATGATGGGGAGGAACTCATCATACATGGCCCCCAAGATCAGGACCCCTAAAATCTGATGGACATCCCATAGACTAATGCCAACCTCCCAATGGTGTAGGTGAAAAGTGTTGGTCCAAGATGACCATCTTCTCAATAGCTCCGAAATCAGTTTCTTTGGTTGATAAATGTGGAATTGGGAGGCCCATGCTGCCTTCTACAATCCCACTCTCCTCAGCTCGACCCCAAACTCCTCGCATGAGGCACGTTGGTGAAGTTGTCGCCCTGGCGTAGGTCCCACTCATCGGACCACCCCTTCTTTGAATCCCACAAAGCGGCCTTCAATATGGTGAGGTACATGGGAGGGGACGTCTCCGGTTGCAGTGGATTCCCATAAATGTTGTTCACATGGTTGTACAGACAGTCGGTGGTGATAGGTGTGAAGTCCTCCCACGCGTGACCATCGGCCGCCATGAACCATTGACGCTGTCATGGCGTGCTCCCGAACCATCAAGCTGGTTCGTCCCTACTCGCCTCAAGAATGAGGACGTCATCCCTTATCCCGAAGCCACACAAGGGCAGCTTCTTGCATAGAGGATAGTTATTTTGGCTCTCTGATAGAAGTTCTGTCAAAGAATTATGGTCTAAGTGGCTCTGGACCAGCTCCCCTAGGCCCTGACAGTTGGCCATCTCATCCATCCGGGTGGCCTCTACGAGCACCCCATCACAACTTCTTGATGGGACATTACAGTTTCAGAACTCGGAACATTTTTGGGTCGGGTTGAAAAGATTGTTCACGGAGATCACTCACGAAGCTCATTCACAAAGACAAGACGCGGGGCCTGACCTTGGCTTGCAAGCAAACATTCGCTTGACACAGTCGTGAAGTCGGAGACTTGCAGATCACCACGATGCTCGATTCGCACTGAGTAGACATGGAGGACGCGGAGCTTCGTGAATCGAGAGTGCAAAAGGACAAAGTCACAAAGAAGGAAAAAGACAAGAGCGGCCATCCCCCTATTTATAGGTGGAGACCCCGAAGCTTCATGACACGTCCAGCCCGCACGGAGCTTCGCGGCGCGTCTAGATTGCGCGGACCCTGCCTGGCTCGCGCGCCTTCTACACGAGTCCGCACCACGAACTATCGAGAATTTTGGCGATTTCCCTCATACTTTGACCCTTGGTCCCTCCTCGGCTCCAAGTCTGAGGGGGAAATTTGCTAGCGCCAAAATATTGGATGAAAAGAATGAAGAAAAAAGTGGCCCCACGCTCTTCCTCGTGAAGCCCTGAGGCGAAGCCCCCTAGCTCTGCGGCCGCCGCGAATCACCAGAGGCGGTAAATCTCCGCGAACTACCTAACATTCATGATCCCTCCATGAATCCCCAGAGGCAGTAAAGCTCCGCTAATGCCCTGACATTCACGAGCCCACCACGAAGCACCAGAGGCAATAAACCTCTATGAACGACCTGACGTTCGCGAGCCTGCCACGAAGCACCAGAGGCGGTAATACTCCGCGAACGCCCTGATGTTCACGAGCCCGCCACGAAGAAGAGGAGGTGGTAACCCTCTGTGAATCCGGTTGACGTTCACGACCCACTGTGAAGCAACTGAATCCCCCCTTCATGCTGCATGATCTCTGCTTCACGGCGCCCCTTTCCTATAAATACCGAGCTCCCCCTGAGATCTCCGGATGGACAATATGACCTTTTGGCTTCTCAAATCCCAAATCACAAAGCACTCTTCGCTCATGGGATAATGAGCTCTGTGAGGTATTTTTACTTCGTGATAGGCCTTCACCTTGTCTCGTTTTGAGCTCCTCTTCAGAGAGGGATGCCCTTCGCGAAGCCTAAGGGCATTCGCGAAGGAAGGGGATCCCCAAGGGGACCCGGGAAGTCACAAAGCTTTTATGATTTTTGAAACACCCATCCTGTACACGTGATCCACATGCCAAGGCAGGGTCACTGTACTTCGCAAAGTATACTGCTTCACAACACCTTGCTTCGTGAGGCACCACTGCTTCATGAGGCAGTGCTCCGCGAATGCCCTTCCACTTCATGAAGAATCTAACACTCACATCGCTGCTGCATTCTAAGGCCAAGGCACTCCACTTTTTGAAGAACACCCCTTCACAAGTGCTCTCCATCATGAAAATAAACCAATCTCCACAAGGTCCCTGCATGTGGACCCCTTTTCTTGGCAATTCCTCTTCCCGTGTGACCCTCCAGGTTTGCACAACGTGATTTCAAAGTCCCCTAGACGACACCACCCGTAACATTGTTTCGACTAATGCTTCTCCGCATTGGTATGCTAACGACTATTTCTTCTTCACATATCCACGCTAACATGGACCCCTCGATGGTTCACTCTGCGACCCCCCGTTTCCACGGCCTTGCCGATGTCTTCCCTCCCACATGGAGTAGAGGGTACCGGTCATGTAAGCCCTAGGGGTGAGAAGTAAACCCACCTCATCTGAGCTACAGGACGTTAAACTGCCAAGAACCTCGTCCTCAACACATGACGTTAAACTGTGACCTGACCCCATGCCTCGCACGTAGGATCCCCCCAGCTCATACATTCTTTACACCGCTCGTCTCCACGGGAATGGAATCACCCTCACAAGGGATGATATCCTCCCTCTATGAGTGGTGTTTGTCCATGGGGGAAGGGCTACACAAGTGCGTAAGGCCCAAGCCTCTCTTGAGGAAGGTAGAACCCATGCACTTCTGTACTTCCCCACTGCCAAGGCCAGAAGAGGGCGTGATAAGGAACAAGGAACCTCCTTTCTTCGGTCCCAAATCCCTCTCCCTCTGCGTTCCATCATATTTGGGGCCTCCATCCTAGAGTAATTCCCGACAACATGGGCTGCTCAATGCGTAATCCCCTCTCCACTTCTCACGGATGTACCCTTCACGACGTGATCGTCAGGTCTCTGCTGCCTCTTGTTTCTCACACCGAGCATGACTCATGTGGGCTTAGAGTAAGCATCAAACACGGAAATTTCCTAATCCATCCTGATGTTAAACTGCATGCCCTCGTCCAGCATGACGTTAAACTGCATGCCCCTGTCCAGCATGACGTTAAACTGTATCCCGAACTACGAGGAATTTGATCCATTTTAAGGCATGGTATGTAGGAAGCCTCAAGAGGTTCAAGCCCACCAACAGTGGACCCACGGTTTCACCTTCATGTCGGTTCACCGGCAAAAAGAAACCACCTGAACTATGTTGTATTTGATGCATGTCAAGGCATGGTACGAGAAAGCCTCCCTGAGGTTCAATCCTCATCACCCATCAGACTAAGGTCCTTCTTCACATCGGTTCACTGACACCCACATTCATATCCAAACTACGTGGAATTTGATCCATGTCAAGGCATGGTATGTAGGAAGCCTCCCTGAGGTTCATCCCAAACAATCAGTGCCCCCGACCATCTCTGTGTCGGTTTAATCCATGCCAAGGCATGGTACGAGAAAGCCTCTCTGAGGTTTAATCCTCGTCACCCATCGGACCAAGGTCCTTCTTCATGTCGGTTCACCGACACCCACATTCATATACTAACTACGTGGACTTTGATCCATGTCAAGGCATGGTACGTAGGAAGCCTCTCTAAGGTTCAAGCCCGACAACCATTGGCCCCGACCATCTCCATGTTGGTGTGCCAATCCCCAATTATCACCTAAACTACGTAGTATTTGATCCATGTCAAGGCATGGTACGTAGAAAGCCTTACTGAAGTTCAATCCCACCATTCACCTGGGCCAAGGTCCTTCTTCATGTCGGTTCTCCGACACACCCCAATCCTGCATGACATTAAATTGAATCCCAATCCAGGGGTAAGCTGTTGTGACCCTGCCATCCCGTTGTTCCGACACCCTTTAGTGTCAGTATAACAACCCCTCAACCTGAACTACATGGACTTTGATCCATGATAAGGCATGGTACGTAGGAAGCCTCATGAGGTTCAAGCCCACCACCTGGTCATCCTGACCCCATTCACGCCAGTTCTCCAATCTCCTTGGGCAGCCTAGAGCATAAGCCCCACACATTCATTATGAACTATGTGGACTTTGATTCCCTACCATGGGGATACGTAGGAAGTTTCTTCAAGACTCAAGCCCATAACCACCGTAATCTCCATGACGGCCCCATTTCATTCCCCCTATACTCAATGTAATTATCCATCATCTATCCTTATTCTTAACCGGGCCGACACATCCTGGTGAGATCATGCCACCCCATCCCACTCCACAGCATTCCGGAAGTCACCCACATGCTGGCTCTGATATCGGCGTTCCCTCAAGGGGGGTTCCTCAATGTGATCCACCCCAGCTAGTGTTCTGATCAAACCGATCCGTCTCCGCTGGACGTTAAACTTGCGGCATACCCTGTGCTAAACATGGGAAGCTGAGGAAAACCTCAGATACATGCCTATGGAATATGATTCCCCGCGCTCTATGTGGGATGCCTCAGACTTCCGCACCCTCGGGAAGCCCTATAATAAGGGACAAAAGACAGACACACCAATTCCCCAACATTCAGACACGTTAATGATGCCTCAACCCGACTACTCCCCCAACTGAGGGTTGCTGCCCTGACCGGACCCTTTGGAATGTCCTAACAGAAGCAATGTAATTAACCGACATCCCTAGAAACATGGCGATGGGAAGGGTTTCATGAACAACGTATTAAATCTATGAGGGAGACCCGGACTGGGTGACGAGTTCTGAGGAGGAATCCACTGAAGGAGGAACCGACATCCCATCATCCTGTTCTAATCAAGGAGCGGACATCCCTGAAAAAGGAATGGATGCCGCCCGCCTTTGGAAAGAGGGAATGCGCGGCAACACAAAAGCTGTGCCTGTCGCACCCTAGCGGACGGACATGCACGCCCCAACGAAAGCGTCGAAAACAAACCCATAAATAGATCTCTATAGCTTTCACATGTTATTAGAATTATATTAAATTACAAACTCTTTAGGTAGGGTTATATAGACATCTTCGACCAACTTCCCAGTTAGAAAATAAGTTTTAACATACATTCTCCCAATATCATAATTTGGGACAGTTATTATTGTATGAAATATTTTGATGGATTTCAACATTTCTACCGCTGAGAATGTTTCATCATAGTCAATGCCTTGGCATTATCTAAAACCCTTTGCTACTAGTATTTCTTTATAATTATTATACTTACCATAAATTTCCATATTTTTATTGAATACTCATTTTCACACAATGGGGTTTATATCATTTTGAGGGTATACCAAAATCCAAACAAGATTTTGGTACATGGACTCCATTTTAGAATGCGTGTAATATTTCCATTTAGAAACATTCATTCCTTCTACTGAAACCTTGTAAGATAGAGGTTCATCATTATAAAGGAGTAATGTTTGACCTGACTCAGCGATAAGAAAACAACAATGTTATGTTCCTCTAACCTCTTACGTTGACATACAAAGCTCTTCTATCTTGGGAACTTCTTCATCTCCCATTATCTCTTATTAAAACTATTCCCATAACAACTCCTATGCATCAAGAGAATTAATGTCATCAAATTCAATATTTTCCCCAATATTTCCAATGTAAATGTGTTCTAATTCTTTAAATATGGATTTTTTCCACAATTACCTTTCTATATGAAGGTTTATATAGGTAATATCCTTTAGTTTCTCTAGGATATCCTATAAGGATGCATTACATGAATATGGATGATAATATTTCACTCAACTCAATCTTCAGAAAAATAATTGCATACCTATACATGTAAGTGTGATAGATTAGGTTTCATTCCACACTAAAACTCATACAAAATCCCATTTATATCTTTAGATGGTACTTAATAATTGGTATATACCACTGTCTTTAAGGTGTATAACCATAAGGATAATGGAAGAGTTTCTTAAATCATCATTGTTCTTGAAATGTCTAGAAAGTTCATATTAATCCTCACACTAACACCATTACACTATGATGTATAAAGTGTGAGTTGGAATACTATACCACACTCTTTAAAGTGGTCAATGAAATCATGGTCAAGATACTCTCTGCCTTGGTCTGTGTAGAGTATCTTAATCTTCTTAACAAACTTGTTTTCCACTTCATGTTGGTCTTATCTAAACATCTGAATGAAATATGACTTATACCACATTAACTATATATATACATACCTACTATAGTCATTGGTAAAAGTAATGAAGTTTGAAAAAACACCCATTGACTCTACTAAAAATGGGCCACAAACGTCTGTATGAATTAATTCCAATAATTCAGTGGATCTTACTCCATTACAAGAGAAGGGTTATATGGTCATCCTCTATTATAAACAATTGTGAAAGACACCCAAGGGTTTTAAATCAACTATGTCCAAATACTCTGTTTGAAGTAATTTCTCTAATTTATTCTCATTTACATTACCATGCCAGAAGTTCCATAGGTGGGTGCTATGTGAGTCATTCTCACAGGGTTTTTTTTTCATTACTAGGTTTTTGAGATCTATTATATATAAGCTAGTATTAAAATACACCATACCATAACTCATGATATCCTTATAAATGAGAAAAAATTTATTTCCAAACATTAAAAAAAATCCCATGTTGTCCAGACTTGACACTGAGATTGTATTTCTGGTAACTATGGGTAAATTATAACAATTATTCAAAATAAGAACTAATCTACTAAGAAAAGTAAAGTGATAATATCAAATTTACAAGGCTTCTAGAATAACAATATTTTCTTATCAGAGATAAACTTATCCCTTGGAAATCTTCTTAAATATAATTTTTCTTTTATATTGATACAAATGTGTGAACTACATACCATAGCCAATGCCCAACTTATTGATAATGAAATAATTCATAAATTTATAAAAATAAATGACGTAGAATCATTTCCTTGCTTCTTTTTCCCAAATATGTAATTCTTCTTCTAGTGGAATTTGTTTCCACATAAAAAGTATAAATACTCCATCTCATTGCCCTACCTTTATATCCTTATAGATGGTGCATCAGTGACTTTGGCCTAAACTATTCCTTAGACCCCTTTTTCATTAAATACCATATATTTTCCACTATAATGACTAAATAATTCGATATTCCTCATATCCTTTTCATATTGGTGAACTAAATCAAATATATTTGGGAGTGAATTTTTTAAGTTATTCATATTGTAATTAACAATGAATGTCAATAAAAATTATGTTAAAGAGGAAGGAATGAGACCAATTTATATTTCTTGGTTCATATTGAACACACGAGATTTAAGTCTCTTAATACAACTGATCATAATGAGTACATGAAGTCCTTATATATTCCATTATTCTATCGTTCACCTATACAGTACACTGTAAATCTCATATCATTCTTTACTTTCAATATTCTGATATAATTCTTGGTGATGAGAAAGAATCTTGTAGGAATATTTATCCTCATATATTTTATGAAAATGAATTGACATAGATGGTAACATTATGAACTTTACATCTAGTGCTTCATATACCTTTATTTATCATTTTTTTATCCACATTGCTTTCTCCCTAAGGATGCTCAGCTGGAACTGATGATTCCGACACATAAAGCTTTCTTTCTTGGTGTAGTACTTTGCGCTAGCTCTTGTACCATTACTGGATGTTGTGGATGGTCGGGATATTTTCTTTATCCAATATTGATCATAATGATAATTTTTTAGTGGTGATGGTGATTTCCATTTAAGATCTATAAAAAATAAAATTTAGTAGTCATTATATTATCTTGAATACCTTTTAGACATATGTTTTTCTAAAAGATTGGGGATGAAGCCTCATTTTATTATTTAAAGAAAAGACCTCTTTAGATTAGCTAGAGGGAGACCCACTACATAGCCCAAAGGCCAAAGGCCAAGTTTCCTGAAGACAAGGCTTGAAATCCCATTTTTTTGCTCAAAGAGCCCCTTGGTGAATAATACTGCTACCGTACCCGGGCTGCTATAGTAACACCGCCGCTACAGTCCCTGCTACAGTGCCTCTACCACTTTAGTGTCGTCACCGCTACAGTTCCACTACTACTTCAGTACTGCTATAGTGCTTCTACAGTACATATCTCCCACTATTTAGACATATGCGATTAATTATTTATCATATCATTTAAATGTATCCCACTATTTTATTGAACCATAATTTCTATCACTATTTGATTCATAATTCTTTTTCTCTTGGGTATTCAAGTTGTAAGGATCCTTGAAACATCTTCTCATAGTGTACAACCATTGTCTACGCCGCTACCTGGATAGTTTCTAGGTAGGTTCTCGACTGTCCAACTGCATTAACTCATATTTCCTTCACCTATTGAGAAAAGACATTGCTTATCAAAATTGTAACTTGATTCCCACAATGGATTGCCTCTAAAATTATAGAAAGAAATATTTGGTAATTAATTGATACCACCTTTAGTTAATTAAATCCATTACTCTCATAATAACTCCCTAGTAGTTGGCGGATCCCTCAACATTGGTTGACATTCACCCCAAACACCCAATTTTGTTCAAATTTGAGCAACAAAATAAATTAAAACCTTATATATCATTAAGGGATTTTATTATTTCATGAAGAATGTAATCTATTTCTATTAAATATTTTCAATCTACTTTTTCATGATCAAAACTTGACATGAAATAATAAAAAAACATATATTTCATTATTATGAATTTTATCTTGTTTATTATTTTATTTAATCTCGTAGTAAACATACACAAACACAAAATAACAAACAATGAATAAAGAATTAATCTACTTGAATGGCTTAGAGAATATAATTATGATTGATCCATTTTAAAATAATTAATCAATCTTGGTCTAGGGGGTTTCATACCTGAGTTAACTTCTAACTCATATCATTGCTCGCCCCGCTACCAAAAAAATAGATTTTCACAACGCTACCCTTTAACAGCACTGAAAAAAGTGTTGATAAAGGGGTACCTATATCAGTGCTAAAAACTGCGGATAAATGTACCCCCTTTATCAGTTCTTTTTTTAGTGATGTTAAAAGGGTCCCATTTATCAGTACTTTTTTAGTAGCGCTTATAAAAGGGAGGCTTTATTAGCACTTTTTTTACTAGTGCTGATAAAGGGTTTATTTTCAAAAAAAAATTATAAAAAAATATATTGATGTATAAATATATAAGTATATTTATTTGGATATAAATATAATATATATTTTTTCAATATGTTTTAGAAAAGTATAAATAGACATTTTTACTTAATATATAAGATATGTAGTGAAAATGATATATAAATTTTTTTAAAAAATATTATTAATTAATAATTTTTTAATTATAATTGACTAATAGTCATTTAATAACAATTTGAAGACAGAAAAAATAGGAAAATTAATAAAAGGTCTAAAATAAGTTGAAAACATAACTCAAACATCAAACAACCATAATTTTTTATCAGGGTGTCCGTTTGAGCTCTAAAGCATATCAAATCGAATCATGTGAGGAGATCTGACCAATTATTCTTAAGGGGAGCCTTGGTCACTAGTTTTAGAGGCTAAAAATGTACCATATGGCCTCCAAAACCGAGTTTTTAGTCTAACTACCCAAATTTTTTAACATTCAATGGAATTTCAGTCTTGTTTAAGGGGGGATTTTCCCCCTTTTTCAATGGGGAATTAATTTATTCCGAGGGATTACATTCATTTAGATATTATGATTTTGAAATTTTATCTTTTCCACAATTTACTGTTATTTATAATCAAATATATAATAATATATACATATTTTTTATATATTCACAGATAAAAAATTTAAATTTATAAATAAATAATTAAAATTATTTACATATAAAATATATTTATCAATATATAAGTTTTATCAAAATAAAAAAACTAATATCCGTTTTATTTAAAATACAAATATATTAATATTTATATACTTATATAATGTGTGTGTGTGTGTGTGTGTGTCTATATGTGTCTGTGTCTGTATTAAAAATTGATATATATTAATATATGAATAAATAAATGGATAAAAAATATAACTAAATATATATAAATAGATAGATATAAATATATATTAATATATGATTAAATAAATATATATAAACATATAAATATAACTATACATGTATATATATATATATTAATATATGAATAAATATATTTTATTATAACCAAATATATATTTTAATATAAATATATATTTGTTAATATAAATATCTATTAATATAAGAATAAATATAACTATATATATATAAATAGATATATCATTAAATAGATATAAAATCAATATAGAGGAGTGTCAAAGGGTCCGGGCGCATAGTGGGAGGTCTCAAATTCCAATCATTGGGGAGGCAGGGGTGTGCGGGGTGGTGAAGGGGCGTGCTAGCACTGTTAAAGGGTTATATGGAGGGCTAGAGTGTGTGAGGGTGGGTGGGGGTGATTCATAGTTTTGTTGAAGGGGGTGTCAAGCATTTTTAAAATCACCCTCTCATCCATACAATTTTTTTATTTTTTTAATTTTTTAATCTTTTACGAGCGCTTTTAAAAAAGAGCTGATAAAAGTGGTCTTTTAACAGTGCTAATAAAAGATCCTTTTATCAGAATTTTTTCTTATTGATATTAAAGGGGTGTTTATAATTTTTTTAGTGCAGATAAAAGGGACCCCTCTTTATCTTTTTTGAGATTAACAGTGCTTTTTTAGCACTATAAATTGCCTTTTCTTGCAATTTTAAAGGCCATATCTGCAGAAGTGACCCATGTCTAATGCAATCGCTTCTTTTTTGATGTGCCGATTCGTCTTGTGGGGTCAATGTCTAAGAATATCATCATCTATGTACAGTTATACTTGCGTGCAGGTGAGTGGGCATAGGGGTGAAATGCAGAAGAATTTTTTTTACATGAAGGACTTTATATATATTGAAAAAAAAGACGATACAAAGACCATAATTTAATTACCTACATCTTGCGATCATCGTAAAAAATAAAAAATAAAATAATCCATAAATTCCTAGGTTCATTCAATTTTTTGATGACCAGTTGGTATAAAAATAAATTATCAAAAATTAAACTCTAATAAATTATGTTTGTGGGTCTTTAAATAAATTAAATAAATTTAAAAGTTTCATATAATTTATTTTTTAGATTACATAATTTAATTTATTTTTAATTCCAAAAACAATGTTAGTTAATTAATTTAATTTAATACTAAAATTAAATTAATATTTTAGATCATTAGAAAATTATTTATTTAAAAAAATTAAATATAGTTAATTTATTTTAAAACTAAAAGTAATATAATCAAATTAATTAATCATTACTATATTAATTAACTCAGACCCAAAAAACTCCGGTTATACCAGAATATTTCCCAAGAGGACCAATAGAGCTAGAGAGACCCCATGCGTAGGGGTAATTCGGGCCTGGCAGGTCTGTCCAGACATGTTGCTGAATCCCTCTAGGTTTTCCACACATGCTTCTCAAATCTATGTGTGCACAATTAAATGGATTCTGGTTTCTAGAATGGATCTCCAATGACCACTTCAATGTCTCATTGATCACCACGATCCTCTACCATTGATTTTTTTATGGATACTTGGATCATTGACCAGGAATGAGTAATTCTATCTCTAGGAATCACAAGGTAATATAATATTTTAATTCCAACAGAATGAATGAAATGATATTATCTACACTTATATAATGGATTTTCATAGAACCTGATTATGGGTCCACAACCCCCATGTAATAAATTACCCCTAAATAAGTGATATTAATAAATAACTATGACAAAATAACTGCTCCATAAATATTATTTAAATTTTATCACATACTTGTAATATATATTAAATATGTTACATGATAATCCCAAATAATTATCTCAGATCATAACTCCTGATAATACAAATGAAAATAGAATATTATAATGATATTTGTTTGTATAAGATTAATCTCTATATTTACTTGAACTCTTTTAAATGAATTCAATTAATAAATTCATCTACATTATTATATACTTTAATAATAAATTTATTTATTTATCGGTGATCGATATAACATCGACAAAACTTGGACCCCATAGTAGGTCCCACCATATCCTATATTCATATTCAACAAAATAATGTAGATTCTCTAATGAACTATTATCTATGAACCTTTATGACATTTTCTCAATACCAAGGAATAGTATTAACAGACTAAAAGTAGATTCTTACAACCCATCAAGGCCCCAAATAAGATAATGAAGATTTATAGTAACAATAAGAAATCTACAAATGCGCACTGTGTAATATAATATCTTTGTCATACAATATCTCATAAATTAGGTTGTATACTTATGTCATAGTTCTTTCTTGTATTATTATTTATAGAAGAATATGGATGAATTTATGCTCAACTACCATGGCTACGGATTTATGAAATACTACCTTCATGATCAACCTATCCATATATATCCCTTCCCCAACTTAGAAGCGACATATCACATCTTGATCATTCATCCAATGATATACCACCAATAATTCACCAAACACAATATACCTTTCCGTGACTTCATATTTATGTTTTTCACCTTATATAAAAGTTTTCAATCAAATGGAACACATTAATAATTATCTCAAGTCAGGAGGCCAATACAAATAATTTTAGATAATTATAATTCTATTAACTTATGAACCCTTTGGGTTGGGTCATATAGACATCTTCAACCAAATTCCCATGTAGAAAATAATTTTTTAAATACATTATCCAAATCTCATAATTAGGGAAGGTTATTATTTCATGAAATATTCTGATGGATTTCAGTATTTGTACTAGTGAGAATGTTTCATCATCATCGATGCCTTGGAATTATCTCAAACCCTTCGCTACAAGTATTTCCTTATGCGTATTAGCCTTACCTTCAGTGTCCATATTTTTATTGAATACTCATTTTCAACAAATGGGTTTTATATCATTTGGAGGGTCTACCAAAATCCAAACCTGATTTTGGTACATGGAGTCCATTTCAGAATGCAAGGAATATTTCTATTTAGCAACATCCATGCCTTCTACTGCATCGTTATAAGCTATAGGTTCATCATCATCAAGTCTAGAAAAGTCATATTCATCTTTACACTTACACCATTCCAATGTGATGTACAAGAAGGAGTGAGTTGGGATACTATCCCACACTCCTTCAAAAGATCAATGAAATATTTTTCAAGATACTCTCCTCTTTGGTCTGAGTGGAGTGCCTTAATCTTCTTAACAAACTAGTTTTCAACTTCATGCTGGTAACACATAAATATCTGAATGAAATATGACTTATACCACATTAACTAGATATATACATACCTACTATAGTCATTAGTAAAAGTAATTAAGTATGAGAAACTACCCCTTGACTCTACTAAAAATGGACCACATATGTCATTATGAATTAATTCCAATAATTTGGTGGATCTTACTCTATTCCTAGAGAAGGGTTATTTTCTCATCCTCCATTGTAAACAAGGGTGAAATAATTCCAAGGGTTTTAAATAAACTAAGTCCAAATACTTTGTTTGAAGTAATTGCTCTAATTTATTCTCATTTACATGACCATGGCCGATGTTCCATAGGTGGGTGTTATGTGAGTCATTCTTAGAGGTTTTTTATTGATTGTCATTACTGGTTTTTTGGGATATATTATATATAATATATTATTAAAATGAACCATATAGTAACTCATGTTATCTTTATAAAAAAGAAAAATTTTATTTCCAAACATTAAATAAAATTCCATGGTGTCTAGACATGACACTATGATTTTATTTCTAGTCACTGTTGGTAAATTATAATAATTATTCAAAATAATAACTAAACTATTAAGAAAATTAAAGTTACAATCTCCAATGTCAAAACCATCTATACTCACACAATTTTCATCTCGATATCAACTTATCACTTATAAATCCTATTAAATATAATTTTTCTTGTATATGAATACAAATGTGTTATCCACATATCGTAGCCAATACCCAACTTACTGATAATGAAAAAATTCATTCAATTATAAAAATACCTAATGTAGAATCATTTGTCTGCTTCTTCTTCCTAGATATGTAATTATTCAACCAGTGGAATTTTTTCCACATAGAAACAATAAATACTCTATCTCATTACCCTGCCTCTATATCCTTGTATTTTTAAAAGGATGGTGCACCGGTGACTTCAGCCTAAACTTTTCCTTAGACCCCTTTGATATTCGATTCTTCATATTGTTCAATATAATGACTGAAGATTTTGTATGCCTCATATCCTTATCATCTTTGTGAACTAAATCAATGAGATTTGGGAGTGAAAGTTTCAAGTTAATCATATTGTAATTAATAATGAATGTCAAGAAGAATTATGTTAGTGTGTAAGGAATGAGACCAATTTCTATTTCTTAGTTCAGATTGAAACCAATGGCATTAAGTATCTCAATATACCCAATCATCGTGAGTACATGAGGTCCTTCACTAGCCCATTATTATATCTCATACCTATATAGTGCACTATAAATATCATACCTTTCTTGACTTTCACTATCCTTATATAATTTTTAATGATGTGTAAGAATCTTATAAGAATCATCATCCTTATATATTTTCTGAAAATGAATGGACAAAGATGGGAAAATTATGAAAATTATATCTAGTGAATCATATACATTATTTTTTTCATTTTCTTTATATGTATTACTTTCTCCCTAAGGTAGATCAGATAGAACAAATGATTCCAGCACATAAAGCTTCCTTTCTTGGTGCATGTTCTTGTACCACTTCTGGATGTTATGGCTGGTCAGGATACTTTATTTATCCAATATTGATCACAATGATAATTTTTTTAGCGGTGATAGTGATTTCCATTTTGGATCTAAAAAAATAAAATTTAGTAGTCAATAAATTATATAGAATACCTTTGAGACACAAGTGATTAATTAATTATTATATCATTTAAATGTCTCCCACTAATTTATTGAACCATAATTTACCACACAATTTGATTCATAATTCTCTATCTCTATGGTTTTCTAGTTTTAATAATCCTTGAAACATCTCGTCATAGTGTACAACCATTGCCTATGTCATTACATGGATAGTTTCTATGTACGCTCACAACTATCCAACCACATTAACTCTTATTTCCATGAACTATTGAGAAAATCCATTACTTATTCGAATTGTAACTTGATTCCCATAACAAATTGCCTCTAAAATGATAGTAAGAATGATTTGGAACTTAATTGCTACCAAATTTAGTCAATTAAATCCATTTCTCTTATAAGGACTTCCTAATAGGAGGAGGAACCCTCAACATTGGCAGATTAGCACCCTGAACACCTGATTGTTTTTCAAATTTGAGCAATGGAATAAATTAAAATCTTATATATCATTGATTTATTTTATTATTTCACAAAGGATGTAATCTATTTCTATTGAATATTTTCAATCTATTTTTTCTTTCTCACAACTGAACATGAAATAATAATAAAACATAAATTGAATTTTTATTCCTTTTATCTTGGTTAATATTTTATATAAACATAAAGTAAACTTACCAAAACACAAAATAACAGACAATGCATAAAAAATTAATCTAATCGACTGGTCTAGATAAAATAATTGTGATTGATCCATTTTAAAATAATTAATCAATCATGACCTAGGGGGTTTCATACCTGAGTTAACTCTTAAATTGTTTCGTATCTCACCACCAGTCCAATGCACTCACTTATTATCTGAAGTACCACCTCATATTGTGAGGTCTATGTCCAAAAATATCATCGTCCATGTACAGTTATATTTTCGTGTAGGTGAGTGGGTCAAGGTGGGAAATTCACAATCGAATTTTTTTACACGAAGTACCTTATATATATTAAATGAAAAGATGATGTACAAACCTTCATATAATTACCTACTTATTACAATCATCATAAGAAATAAAAAATAAAATAATCAATACATGTATATGTCTATTCATTTGTTATGAAAAGTTGGTATAAAAATAAATGATCAAAAAATAAACTGCAATAAATTAAGTTTGAGGGTATGTAAATACATTAAATGAATTTAAAACTTTAAAATAATTTATTTTATTCGATCTCATTATTTAATTTATTTTTAATTCAAAAAATTAATTGAGTTAATTAATTTAATTTAATATTGAAATAGAATTAATATTTTGGATCATTAAAAAGTTATTAATTTAAAAATATAAATTTTAGTTAATTTATTTTAATACTAAAATTAATTTAATAAAATTAATTAATCATGATTATATTAATTAACCCAGACCTAAAAACCCATATTTAGGCCCTTTGGGGACTAGTATATTTCCCAGTAAGCCAAATAGGCCCAGGAAGACCCCATATAGAGGTATTCTGGGCCTGGAAGTTCTGCCTTGAAGGGTTTTGGGATAGGACAACTTGTCCCCATCTCATTTTAATGAAAATAGGATCTAGCATTTCTGGACATTGGGGAAGGGTTTACCTATGACCTCGGTCAACAACGGTGTTCGGTGAATGGTCGGTGTAGCCATGAAGGGGAGGTGTCAGGTGGTCAGAGATCCTTAGGGAAAAATTGGTTGGAATGTGCATAGATTGCAATGGAGAGGGGTGGTTATAGGGAGGTAAAATTAGATGGTGATGAGATAATTCAATGACCGTGACTTTTGGATCTGAGTAGTAGCGACGAGGTTTAGCCCTCGGTTCATAGAAACATCTGATGGATCGTTCCTTGATGACAAATATTTTTTGGCCATCGAGAGGCATGACATACAATGGATATGGGAGGATGGTATGGTATCACCCAAGATCTGGGAGTGGGGAAGGTAGCATGCTGATCGCTATAAGAAAGGACCTCACTGAGGGATGAAAACGGCATTGACATCCTGATGTGGGTCAGCTTGCGGTTCTGTGCCCAGTGGGAGTGTGTGTGGCGGTTCAAGGCGGTCTCCGGGTGAGCATGTGAAGGTGGCGATGGGATATTTCCTGGTTTGCGTCAAGACGAGCGGGTACCTTCCAGATTTGGTTTGTTTCTCATTGTTTTCCCTTTCCCGTTTTGTTTTTGGGGTTTTTTCTTCGGATATTCATAATTTTTGGATCTTGTTATGCTGTATGTGTTGGATCTGTGAAGATCAGATGTGATTTTGTTTCTGGAAGTGGTAATCACGAAAGCCTTTGAGGTTGTTCTAGTTTGGGTGCGGTGGAATCATCAGTATTGTGGCAGCAGAGTGGAAGATTTGTTCTGGGATCTCTGCAGGACATTGGTATTGAATTCAGTATTTTGTTTTGATGTTTCATGGCTTGCAAGTTTGGTTGGGTTGTTCTGTGGTGCTGTGGATTGTGGATGTGAATGATTCTGGTGTGGCGGTATGAATAATTTCTTGTCGGTGTCTGCAGCACCGAAATTGGATCTAGTTTGGTTTTTTTGGATTTCTGTCATATTTGAAAGGTTTTGGTTTGTGTTTTTTGCACTTGATGTGCTTCAACGGCCTCTATCGATTGGTGTTTGGACGACGACGGCGACAGTGTTGATGGGAGGCGTTGATTTCAGTGGTGTTTTTTGCAGTTTTTCATCTAGGATTGAATGGTTCGCTAGTTTTGTTTGCTCCGGTCATGGGATCTGGCAGTGATGGATGGTGTTGAGACGACGGTGGTTCAATGATGTTGGATTTTAGGTGATGATGGTGGATTCAGGTGACAAGACTCCTACTATTGCGGGTGGCCCTTGGCTCGAGGCCTCCTCGGGATGGGTGTCCTTTTTGAATTTAAAATTTGGTCTGAACATGTCTTTTGATATCCCATCTGTCACACCCGTGAATTTTTTATTTCATTTTTCATTTAATTTCCATTCCTGATTTGTTTTGGGGGTTTACCACTCATTTTGGTGAAAATGGTGGGTTTTGAAAATTTGGGGCAAACCGTGAGCCCAATTCCATATTTAAAAACAAATTTTATTTCTTCTATAACTCATTCAGTTTTTACCATTTTATACCCATTCCACTCCCCAATTGGCATACCCTGATATATTAAAATTACCATATCCCTTTGGACCACATCGAAATCCAAAATCATGATGGATTTGGGTTTTTGATTAAGGTAATGGACCTGCCCGTAGGCCCATTTCCTGCTTTAAATAATGTTTTTAAACTTTTTAATATCTCATTTATTTTTTACTTTTTTTGGTGATTCGACCTCCCACTCGAATCCAAACACCTCAGGATCACCCCCATTAGCGATTTTGCCTCTTTGGAGCTCTTATACCCTGCAGATTAGGGAGATCTTTCACAATCTTTCTCAAATTGACCAGATTTGTTGAGGTAAAATGATTATTTCATAACTCCATCAATTTTCTTCCTTTTTCCCCAAATTTGGTCCCCACATGACCTAATATCAATCCTTCAATCCTACATACCAGTTTAGGGTACTTCAACATTAAAATATTTGTGGATTATGGCTGATTTCTTCAAGATATTTCATGTATGGGAATTCCTTCTTGCTTCCTTCCATCCTCTTTTAGTTTTATTTCTTCTCTCTTGAAGTTCATCTTGTCCAGAATTTGGGGTTCGATCCTAAGGTATGATTTGGTATCTTTTGGGTCAATTTTTGGTGGTTTAGGTCTGGATTTATATTCCTTGTCGTGTGGCGGTGGTGCGCTTAAGGTTTCACACCAAGTTTTGAGGGTTTCTACTCAATAGGTAGGTGATTCCATGTGTAGCCATTTTATGATGAGGTATCTTTCTTGGTTTATTAATTTAGAATGTTTATAATATGTTTTTTGTGCTGTGAAAACTGTTTTTGATGTATTTGGTTTAACATTTAATTTTTAGTTGCATTTTAGCATGAAATTGGGAACATTTAATGTGTGACTCTTGGGGTAATGTTTGGGTTTAGTTTATAAGATATGAAAGTGATTTATTAGTCTTTAAATGAGATTCCAATTCTGGTTTGTTAATTACTTATTGTCACGTGGGCCTTGAAAGGAGGTTTTTGAATGAGTTTAAGGTGTAAAACCGTGTTGTACTTCTTGAAGGTGATTTTTCAAAATGTGTGTTTTTCATATGTATCTTTGTGGTATTATTCAATGTATTTTTATAAAACTTTGGGGTTGTTTAATAATTGTTTTAGGGCTGAAAATTCTGTTCTGGATTGGTGTTGGTATGATTTTGGTCTTGAATGAGGGTTTTGAAATGAGTTTAGTGTAAAAACAATGGTTATAACTCTTGGGTTTGTTTTAAAAAAATTTCAAATGTTTTATTTGGTTAAACAAAGTTGGAAAAGGGTGTATATGTACTGCTTTGGTGAGTGTGTTCACCTAATGTGGGTTTTTAATGGTAAAGTGGTGATTTGAGATGTCAAACATTTTTTGGAATGTTTTATAAATTGCTGAAATGTTTTACTAAATTGTGTTTTGTGTGGGAAACACTAGTGTGGGATGTTTCATGTTAGTTTATTGATAAAATTAATTTTGAAGGTGAGAAGGGTATTATGTGACATGTGTGTGGGATGTTATGTGAGTTTAATACCTTTTAATAGTTTTATAAAATCTTTTAAAGGATTTGTGGAAGTGTTAAAGAAATGTGAAAAGTGTTGTGGGCAACTTTGGTGTGAGTATGATTTCAAAATGCATTTGAACGAAAAAGTGGTTTTTGTGACATTTGTGATGTACGTGTGGGTTGTTTAATTAATGTGTGATGTTTAAGTGATATTTTAATGTGAAAATCATATTTATTGCATTGTAAAACTTTTTAGAGAACAAGAGGGAAACCTGGGGATCTTGGTGGGTGGAACTGTACTAGTATGCTAGTCATCCCGTGGGGTTTGGCCTCAGTTTCACTAAGAAAGATTGAAGCCTACAACTCTAACTAAACTATGATGATGATGATTATTGGGGACCACAAGGTTGTGGGTATGTTTCCTAATAGTGGCTTGTACACGAGAATGAATATTTGTGACAGTTACTTTCACCGAGATACGAGGTATCTCAGACCCACAACGAGCTAGTGCCTAGGGGTTATTTCCCATTGCTTGTGCGCATTAGATCCTTTGTACTTACCCTCGGTATATGGTATTTTTGGCTGGAAAGTTCAGTATCTTTGGTATTTATTTTAAAATTTTTGGTCCTTTAAAATTTTCCCACATGAAAACTGTTTTAATTTATTATTGTATCCTTTAGATAATTGTAACAAGCATTTCTTATTTACAAAACTTGCAATACTTTTTGTCATGAAATGTTTATCACATGGAATCTCTAAGTGGTGGTATCCTACTGGGATTTTTCTCACACCATACTTACACCTTTGGGTGTAAGTAGACTTTCTTATTTTATGTCACAAGTTTGTGTACAGGTTTTATGCCTTCGGTTTGGGGTTTTAGTGGTCCATCGTGATGCAGTGTCATGGAGATGGCTTGAGGGCGGTGCCTCTTCCCATGTGGAGGTTCTTGGGCTGTAATTTCATTGGTTTTTAACTTTGTAATGGTCTTCAAACATTGTTTAAAATTGTGTAATTCAGTTATGAATTTTAGTTAAAGAGTTTTTGGTTTGAAAAATCCAGATTTGATTTCTTGGATTCATTTGTTGTTTTAAGTATAAAAAATCGGGTAAATCATTCCCATTTTTCAGTTTTTGATACTCGAGCACTTTTACCAGCCCATGGGGATCAGGAATCCCCTTCGGGACTTGCCACGGGTTGGGTCGGGTGCTGGTTTTGGTGGCGACCAGATTTGGTTTGTGACAAAATGGTATCAGAGGAGGTTCGCTCTATTTGAGTCATGTTATTTGGGAAATAGTCGGGATATTATGGAGTTAATATTGTCGGGACATGAAATTCTGGTTATGGGTAGTGTGCTTGATCACTGCACCTCATGATGGGATTCAAGTCGCCAGCGGAAGTCCAGATTTATCTATGTCTTTTGGTTTTCTTGGTCTGAGGATGATTTGGGGAAATGAAAAGAGAGTTGGGTTAATGGTCATAGTGAGATCGCAGGCTCTGGAAAGCCATGTGGAGTCAGGGATATTCTCTAGAACACTCTCTGTAATGGTGAAGTGATTGGAATATTACTTCCAACCATATTTCCAAGTCACCCACTGAAACTAGTTTCCTCTCACATTGTTTTGTGCTTTAGTTTTGAAATCTTGGAACTTTGGTTTTAAAGTGACATGGTTTTAAGAAGTCTAATGTTTTTGTGAAATGATTTTCAAATAAATAAGGAATGGCTTGATTTATGAAATGGTAGAACTGAATTTTTGGAATTTTTTGAAATGGAAAATAGTATTCTTACACCTCTTTTGAGAGGTGAGACCATATTGAAGTTGGTTTTCAAAAGTGTTTCCAATATAGTTTTCTAAACAGTTAAAGGGTGTTTTAATGGGATGAGATGTTTTGAAATTGATGTGAATAACTTGAAAGTGAGTTCCTTTCTAAATTGTTGTGTCCTTATGAAAAGTTTTGTAAGATGTGAAATGAGATTTTGATCTCATTTTTAGCAGTTTTGAGAAAAAGGTTGGGTAGGTTGACCGTTTTGTTTTTGAAAAGTGGAAAGAATTTTCATTTTATCCTTTGGTATTTCCATGAGAAACCAAATTCATGGGTTTATATGGGATGATGGATGGTTGATGGAATGACTGGATTGGTGCTGGAACGAATATGAGGAGGGTGCCTGGTGTGGCATAGAAACATGAATGTGTGAGGCCCATGGGGTACCATTGGTAGATACACTAACCGCTGAACCGTTGGTTTTCAATGAAGTGTTTTAAAAAAAACATGATGTCTTCATGAATTGTTTGGGACGGTGTATATTGTCTGTTTTTGGAAAAATGTTGATGTTGTGGGATGTTTTGTGTCTAAGAACCCCTCATATTCAAACTGTGTTTTGGGTTTGTGTATGGTCGGTAAGCTGGGTAGAAGGACCGATTAGTAGTTTCCTATGAGATATGTTTCGAGACACAATTATATTGGTTCAATTAATGTGTTTGGATCTGTTTTGTGGCATGTTTTTACCAATTTTCCAACTTGGTTGGGTCCTTGGTTTCTCCCGTTGGATAAGGTACACCCCCATTTAGGGTTAGTGGACAACTGAAGGGAAACCCAAATTGTTTCGTCGTTGGAAAATCCTCCAATTGATCAATGTAAGGAATATTTTCTTGAGCTTTGAAGAATGAGTCTACACCATTTACATTATTAGTTTTTTGGATCCTCTTGTTGCAAAAGAGTGATCATGGATGGTTGAAAGAGACAATAGTTTCTTAAGCTACCTGATTCGTCGAAGGTGGATGTTGTCTGGGGTTGTTAGTATGGATAGTGTCTAAGAGGGCCTCTGAGTCCTTCGTAGTCTCTTCGAAGAAGGGGTTTATGTTAAACCACCCGTGTGGGAAATCTAGCCATGAGAGGCTATTATGGCCACTTTCTGGAATACTGTTATGTTTGGAGATGTTTTATACGGCCCCCTCCATGTATTATTTCTATCAGTCGCTTTGGTCATGTTCGGTGGCACATTGTGATGTCGCGTGCTCGTTTGATTGTAAAGGTGAAATTGTACAATATTTTGTGAGTCTATTTTTTTAAAATGTGGTTATCCTTTCGAAAGATCTCAACATCCTCTGTTTTATAGGAAGGGGTTTATATGTGTCCTTTATTTCTGATGTTTTTCACCTGAAGATACTAGGTGTGATGTGAGTGCACCCTCTAAACCCTTATTTTAGTGAAATTCCAAGTTAGGGTAAAGTGAGTTTTGGAGTGTGTTATGTCTTGGTGAACCCATAGGGGATTACGTGTAGTTTTTTGTAGTATCGGAAGAATAAAATCTATTGGGGGGTTTCCAAATCCTATCTCTGAGGCCGAATAAGCTTCAATCATTTTAGCTCTAGCCATAGGTCCCGGAGAGAATCTAGCATGTAGTCAAGGGAAATCCTAGTGTCATTCATATCCTTGTACAAAGAACTATTATCCATATGAGAGATGGGAATAGTTTAAACATCTTGTGTTTTCATCTTTCTTCTATTGTTCCCATTCAGTGGAAAGAGGTAGAGGGCCTCATCCCCATGTTATCTCCCAATGAATTTCTTTTCCCCTTTGGTTTCCTTTGGGTTTGGGGGAAAGGTTTTGGTGTTGTCTAGACATGTTGAGTACACATTTAGTAGTAACCATTCCCCAGAAAACCATGTAGGTATAAGGTTCCACATGGTTAGTGCACAGTTCCCAAATTGCATGGGATAACCATGCGTTCATCCCAACTCTTTAAGTTTTGGGGTCTTTCTGTGCTGGCCCATATTGGTCAGTTAAGATGGTTGGTTCTTATGGTGGGGAGCCCATTTGTGTATCCTTCTACCAGTAACTCACTTTTTTACATGGTCTTGGATTGGAAGTGGGTAGTCTCATTCAGATCTATATAAACACCTACATCTTCCTTGGGTAAACATTGGGACAGAGAGTGTCCAATGGTTTAGTTATATCAAGGTAAGTGTAACCTTGTTTGATGTTCTTGTTTGTTTGGGTAAATTTCTTGATCCTTGTTCAGATAGTGTTTGAGGAGTTTTATTTTAGGATAAATCCAAATGTTCTTGATCATTTTAGTAAAGAGTTGTATGTTTTGGTTGTGAAGTATTCCTTCCTTAATTGATCACTGGAGGTGTTTTGGCCTTTGGGGGAGAAGCATAGCAAAGGAGTCCATTTCTACCTTTCGGTTGGGTTTGGTTTTTGCTTTGACCTTGATGTGGCTTTCTGAGGGTGAAAAGTTTTATGGTGGGATGAATTGTCACACCCATGACTTTTTTTATTAATTTTTCACTTAATTTCCATTCCTGATTTGTTTTGGGGGTTTACCACTCATTTTGGTGAAAATGGTGGGTTTTGAAAATTTGGGCCAAACCGTGTGCCCAATTCCAGATTTAAAAACAAATTTCATTTCTTCTATAAATCATTCAATTTTAACCATTTTATACCCATTCCACTTCCAAATTGGCATAACCTAATATATTAAAATCATCATATCCCTTTGGACCACATAGAAATCCAAAATCATGATGGGTTTGGGTTTTTGATTAAGGTAATGGGCCTGCCCGTAGGCCCATTTCCTGCTTTAAATGTTTTTTTATTAAATTTTCAATATATCATTCATATTTTACTTTTTTTCAGTGATTCGACCTCCCACTCGAATCCAAACACCTCAGGATCACCCCCATTAGCACGTTTTCCTCTTTGGATCTCTTATACCCCGTAGATTAGGTTGATATTTCGCAATCTTTCTCAAATCGACCAGATTTGAGGAGGTAAAATGATTCTTTCATAACTCTATCAATTTTCTCTCTTTTTCCCAAATTTGATCCCCACATGACCTAATATAAATCCTTCAATCCTCCATACCAGTTTAGTGTACTTTAGGATTCAAATATTGGTGGATTGTGGCCAATTTCTTCAATATATTTCAAGTAAGGGAATTCTTTCTTGGTTCCTTCCATCCTCTTTTAGTTTTATTTCCCCTTTCTTGAAGTTCCTTATATCCAAAAGTTGGGGTTCGATCCTAAGGTCTAATTCGGTATCTTTTGGGTCAATTTTTGGTGGTTTAGGTCTGGATTAGTATTCCTTGTGGTGTGGCGGTGGTGCGCTTAAGGTTTCGCACCAAGTTTTGAGGGTTTTTACTCAAAGGTAGGTGACTCCATGTGTTTCCATTTAATGATGATTTATCTTTCTTGGTTTATTAATTTAGAATTTTTATAATCTATTTTGTTTTTTTTTGGAAACTGTTTTTGATGGATTTGGTTAAACATTTAATTTTTAGTTGCATTTTAGCATGAAATTGGGTACTTTTCATGTGTGACTCTTGGGATAATGTTCGGGTTTAGTTTATAAGATATGAAAGTGATTTATTAGTCTTAAAAGGGGATTCCAATTCGGTTTTGTCAATTCCTTATCGTCATGCGGTCCTTGAAAGGAGGGTTTTCAATGAGTTTCAGGTGTAAAATCGTGTTGTATTTCTTGAAGGTGATTTTTCAAAACGTGTGTTTTTCATGTGTATCTTTGTGGTATTATTCAATGTATTATTATAAACTTTGGGGGTTGTTTAATAATTGTTTTAGGGATGAAAATTTTATTTTGTATTTGGGTTAGTATGATTTTGGTCTTGAATGAAGGTTTTGAAATGGGTTTAGTGTGGAAATAATGGTTATACCTCTTGGGTTTGTTTTAAAACAATTTCAAATGTTTTATTCGGTTAAACAAAGTTGGAAAAGGGTGTATATGTACTGTTTTGGTGATTGTGTTCACCTAATGTGGGGTTTTTAATGGTAAAGATTTGATATGTCAATTGTTTTTTGAATGTTTTATAAATTGATGAAATGTTTTACTAAATTGTATTTTTTGTGCGAAACACGGGCGTGGGATGTTTCATGTTAGTTTATTGATAAAATTAATTTTGAACGTGAGAAGGGTATTATGTGACATGTGTGTGGTTTTTATGTGAGTTTAATACCTTGTAATAGTTTTATAAATTTTTTTAAAGGATTTGTGGAAGTGTTAAAAAAATGTGAAAAGTGTTGTGGGCAACTTTGGTGTGAGTATGATTTCAAAACGCATTTGAACAAAAAAGTGGATTTTGTGACTTGTGTGATATATGAGTGGGATTTTTAATGAATGTGTGATGAGGAAGTGATATTTTAATGTGAAAATTATATTTCTTTCCTTGTTGAACTTGTTTGAGCACAAGAGGGAAACCTGGGTATCTAGGTGGGTGGACGTGTACTAGTATGCTAGTGATCCCATGGGGTTTGGCCTCAGTTTCACTTAGTAATATTGATGCTTAAAACTCTAAATAAACTATTATGATGATGATTATTGGGGACCACTAGATTATGGGTATTTTCCCTACTAGTGTCTCGTGCACGATAACAAATATTTGTGACAGTTTCTTTCACCGAGATACGAGGTACCTGGGACCCACAACGAGCTAGTGCCTAGGAGATATTTTCCATTGCTTGTGCTCATTAGATCCTTTTTACTAACTATCGGCATATGATATTTTTGGCTGGAAAATTCAGTAGCTTTGGTATTTATTTTAAAATTGTTGGTCCTTTAAAATTTTCCCACATGAAAACTGTCTTCATTTATTGTTGCATCCTTTAGAAAATTGTAACAAGCATTTCTTATTTAAAAAACTTGCAATGCTTTTTTTCATGAAATTTTTATCACATGGAATCTCTTAGTGGTGGTATCCTACAAGGATTTCTCTCAAACCCTACTTACACCTTTAGGTGTAAGTAGACTTGCTTATTTTATGTCATAGGTTTGGGTACATGTTTTATGCCTTCGGTTCGGTGTTTTAGCGGTCCATCGTGATGCAGTGTCGTGGAGATGGCTTGAGAGAGGTGCCTTTTTCCATGTGGAGGTTTTTGGTCTGTCATTTCTTGGATTTTTACCTTTTTAATGGTCTTCAAAAATTGTTTATAATTGTGTAATTCAGTTCTGAATTTTAGTAAAATATGTTTTGGTTTGAAAAATCCAGAATTTATTTCATGGATTCATTTGTTGTTTTAATTATAAAAACTCAGGTAAATCGTTCCCAATTTTCAATTTTTGATACTCGGCCACTTGTGATAGCCCGTGGGGATCGAGAATGGCCTTATGAAATTTCCATAGGTCAGGTCGGGTTCCAGTTTTGGTGGTGAACAGATTCGGTTCGTGACACCATCTGAATTCTGTGGTTACCGCTTTTCCTCAAAGCGGCTCTTTTGAAAATTAAAAATAGAATTTTCAGGAATTGAAGAAATATTTTAAATCCTAATTTAGACAAACATATAAATTTAATTTGATAAAATAAACTAAATTTTTGAATTCGTAATGTCTAAATTATCTTAGGGTTATTTTTTGGGAGTTTTCTGAGAAACCTAAATTTTTAGTGAATAGAGAAAATACAACTTTTTAGTTAAAATCAGCCTTTCATTTAAATAATTATTAATGTTAAATTATATCATAAATTTTATTTAAATTCACATTGGATAGATTATACATCTTTTAATACAATTTAGTTCATTATAATCAATTTAACTTATAAATAGAATATAAAAACATAATTATCTTTTGAACATTTTTCTACTAAAACCAGTTATTCCATTTGTCTGCGATATTAGAATTAATACTAATTTTGTTGTTTATGTGATTTAAATATTGAAAAATCAACACACAGAATTGTAATCAAGGTGATATTTTTGGTCTAATAAAATCAACTTCATTTTAGAAAAAAATGATTAGTGAAAATGATTAAAATTAATTACAATAATTAAGGTGTAATAAGGATTAAAAGGAACTAAAATCCTAAGTTTAATGGCCCAAATAAGCTAAAAACTAGTCCAAAACCCAATGGTTGCCCATATATCGGCCATGAAACTTCCATTAATTAGTTTGGGTGGCTTTTATGACCTTTCAAGGTATGAACATGTGTACACCTAACTTCTTTTTTAGAATATCAAGTGAGTCCATTTCCTTCCCTATAAAAGGCTAGAACTTCTACCCATTCCTCACACCTATCAAGACTCTTAAGTTCAGACAATCCCTAACAAAATTTTCTCCCAACATCTATCCCCACAACCTAGAATCCTCCCTTTGGTCAGAAAAAAAATCCAAGGAAGCTTTTGGTATACACCAAAAGAAGTTACCTGATTAAGGGGTAAGGCCTTCTCTCAAGATCTCTACTTTCATTTCCCTTATCCACACCCTATTATCTTTTTATTATATGATTTAATAACAAATAACTTATCTTAAATATACTATTATGTTTTTATTTTAAGAGTTATACCTAGACTTAAACACACCTCCATCTAATGGGTAAGAACATACTGTTTCTGAGTATGGTGAACTGCTGCCTCACGAAACGATGATTGTTCAACTTTCTCATACCTCCTCTCATGGTAGACATTAAAATAGATACTATATTTATATATAATATATATTTCATTTATAATGTCTTTATGATTCTGTAATTTTTATTCATAACATACCATTATTCTTCTGTCATGTGTAAATACGATAATTACGTTCGAGGAAGTGTGGGATACATCCCCCTCAAAGCGATATGAGTCGTTCATTCCATTCATGGAACATATAAAGGATGATTTTAATAATCCTATGTAACATATATAACATAGATATGGTACTTTAAATTATAATAAACATATTTATCATTTAGTTTTAATTCATTTAATTCAACAAAGAAATGAATGTAGCATTCATGTATACATACAACTTACCGTCTCCATGAACGATGCACTTCATTTCTAATCTCCAAATGCTAGGGACTATTAAAAAAACATATTTACTGAATATATATGAAAATTTAGTAATTATTTACATTATGAAGATGATTAAACCATTATATAATTAATAATAACAACAAATTACAAGTCAAAACGTACTTCAGAAAACAAGCCAATTAACACCCAACATAGTTAAAATATCGAAAGAGTGTTAAAAAACTGGTAATAAAATATAATAAAAGTTTAATATATGATAGAGTGTGGTTATGGTATTAGTTAGTAACCTATTTTAAACCACTACACATGAGTCTAAATACCACACAACCAAAAGGAAGGATAAGGTAAGGGGTTTTATCTCAATTTAATTTCTATTGAGACTTACTTTAATTATGCACAAATTCACTTTTATTTGGTGTACATACTACCCATTAACATGTTAAATCATGAATCAACTTCTTCTCATGATATTATATGTTTTAATTAATTTGATAGGAATTATGATTAAAATTGTTTAATGTGTTATGATCCACATTGGAATCTTTAAATATTATTTTTCCTCAAGAATGTTTTATTGTCAACAACCCTTGTTATACTTAACCTCACCTCCAAATATATTTTTTGATATTTTCTGATAGCCACTTTAAGGGTAAGTGGTAACCGTACATCACAAGATTCAAAAAAACTTCACCATATTACTTAAATGCTCCACATTCCAAAATAAATAGAAACCCATCACTTCCCACATCATCACAACTGAAGCGCCACACCACAACCATGGTATCAAATTCAAATTTTAAAATCATAAATTTTTTTTAGACCACGTTCCAGCCGGATCATTATGGTTTGAACCAAGAGCCACATCAAGTTGCATAATTCACTCACTAGCCTCGATTCTAGCTGACGACAAACCAAGATTCAGTCACCTCTAGCATCATTGCTTCTCGGAACCACCACCTTCATCGTCGCTACTATCGTCGCCAGACTTTCCATCATTGTACTCACCATCCCCCACCAGAAGCCATCAAAAGAGATGGAAACGAACCAAAAAAATAAAAACTATAAAAAAACCCAAAAGAACACCGGGTCCGAATAGAATAAACTTTGCCTAATACTACTGATTTTGCGAGAATGAAAAACCAACCATAACATCACGAAAATCTGATAAAAAAAGAAAACTATTGGAGGATCCACCATCTTCCAATCCGAAACATCACTAGGAAAATCATCATATGAGGCTGAAAAACAATACCAATATCGAAGAACCATCAGAAATCCAAGAAGAACCAAGAAAAAAGAACCCCAGGAACAGACAAGAACCATCACGAGATGCAACTGCCGGGACCAAGCACCAAATCCACACCGCCGATAATTTCCCTTGACACAGAAAAAAACCCCCAACACCATCCCAAAACCACCACAAGCACCTTAATACCAGACCAAAATGGAGTATAGTACATCAAGAAAGGTATTAAGAGAATATATGGGAGTTCGATACAAGAGGATAACCCCCAAGCATCGATACCAATAGATCCCAAACCACCAGAGTACCATTGGGTCAAACCAAAGTGGGGATTTGGAATGAAGGTTTTGGCGATAGGAGAATGGTAGCGACCTTTGGGGAACAAAAATCGACGACGAAGATCATATCATCATGGGACAGTAGTAGAAGAATAACCTAAATCACAGAGAGGAATGAAATCCAAAAATGAAAATACACCCAATGAATGTGAAGGCCAGAATGAAGATCCACCCATCACGATGACCGATGTAAGGAGCATTAGTCTTGAGAACCAGATCAAGTGAGCAAGAGGGAGGGGGATGGGAGGAGAAACCCTAGAGGTCTGGGAGATCTCTTCCTGGAGAGAATGACACCATAGGGGGAACCCACTAAAATATGTTATACTTAACCTCAACTGAGGTATTATTGATAAATCCACATTCTTTATTAAATATGTATATTTTATATGAAACATTATTTATTTGATATATGAGCATTTATTTGGACATTCCATACATGAGTTGGGGACTCTTTAAAGAAATCTCTACGGGTTGGGGACTGGTGATTGAAGGCCCCTCGATACATCAATAGTCTCTTGAGGTGAATTAGTTTGCCAAAATTGTTAAACTATCTTTTGATAGTAAAGGTTTCATGTGCCTAGGAGACATGATGTATGACAAAGAATCATTCCCTTTATTGATAATTCATCTATTAATTATCAATGAGATTTTTCATTGACATATCTATGGATGAGTTTCATTTTTAGATCATTGAGTTAATATCATGTGTTTCCAGTTTCTTACATTTCTATATTGACATTGAATTATATAGTTATTAAATGGAATGTGTTATCTGTTATTTACCTTTCTATTTTAGTTTACTTCCATTGATTCATTATTTTTTCCTCTTTACATACCATTAATAAGATTTTGAGCTCACTCTTACTGTGTTTCTTTCCCTAGGTTATGTAGAATAATTCTTTAAAGAACCATTAAAGGATGCATTTTATTTTGTTTCAATGTAGCATGTCTATATATCCCATTTTTCCGATGTAATATCAATATCATTTATGTAATATGGATTTCCAAGACTGTTAAACCACATAGTCCTTTGGAATTTTCTTCCTTTTAACAATTACAATGTAATGTAATAATGTATTGGATCCAAGCTTCAAGGTTATGGGCATTAAAGTTGGTATCAAAGGAGGTTTATCAACAACCTTGGAAACTATATTTAAAAAACCTAGATTAGAGATATCAAACCTAAGATAGAAATTGAGGGTAAGTATACAAGAACATGTTAGAATTTTGGTATGGTAGATATTATGTGGGTGTTCCTGGAAACACATCCTTGTCTAGATACTAAAAGTGGATGTGGTTCTGCCAGAGATGTACCTAAGAATAAAAACTCCGACAAGGTGTTCTGTGCTTGACTCAAGGTAACCTAGTACATAAAAATGGGCCTTACTATGTGTTTGTTTTGAAATTCAGGTGGGATATTTTTTGGATAATTAACATTTTATTCACCTATCATTATGAAGGATTTAGAAGTAATTATTTCTCCAAATTAGCCAATGTTTATGGTTCTAAGATTTATGATGCATAAATTTAAGTTATGTGTTATACCATGTTTAGATTTTGATAGATTTCATGAGGTAATCTAGTATATGTCATTGTCTAGAAATAGCTCATGGAATGAATAATTGTGTCAACACAATGGAAAATGCATAGATGACTCTCCCGAGGAAAACAATAAAGCTGGTATTGGAATAGAGAAAATCATTGAAATATTAGTGAAACATAATCAGTGAAAATAATATTACTTGAATGGAGATAAATATTCCATGAAGATAATATTCTATAATTGATTGTTTTATGTGATAGAATCGCCCATATTTTAGTGGGACTACTAATCCAATTGTAGCTGAACAATGGATTGAGTCTCTAGAGAAGATATTTACAGACTTGGAATGCAGTGACAAGGAAAAGGTAACACTTACAGTCTATTGTCTCCAAGGTTATACTGATCAGTGGTGGTCACTAATCTTGAATTCAAGAGAGTAAGAAGAAATTTAACTCATTGAATGGATGAACTTTAAGGATATGTTATTTGATATATACTTCCCTCATGATCAAAAAATTGAGTTGAAGAGAAATCTCCTTAGATTAAAGAAGAAGGAAGGAGAATGTATTTCGGATTGTGAAGCTATCTTTACATGGAAAGCTAGTTATTATACAGATTATATATGAAACACCGAGTACAATATTGACCACTCCATTAAAGTTATTAATCCAAATATCTAAAGGGAACTAGTTTCTCAGACTTTCTTATCATATGAAGAAACAGTTTTATGTTCCATAAAGGTAGAGAATAAATTCTAAATATCCAATGTATTCAAATAAAACTAATAAAATAAGATGTCATTTGAGAATCATGAGAAAGGGAATGTGTCGAAGAAAAATAAGGGAATGAGGAAAACCCACCTTGTGAGAAATATGGGAAAAATCACACTAGGAAATTATTGAAGGGACTATGAGTCTATTTTAAGTTTGGATAAAATGGTCATAATATTAAATACTATTATGGAAAGAAGGAAAATGTTGATATTCAATGTTTCACATATAGGGAGATGGGGAAATACTCAACTGAATGCCCCATGTGTCAAGAGAATTTACCACAGAAGTGGCCAAGGGGATATGGAAAACCATATGCGATCATTACGACATAGGTCGAAGTGAAAAATGATGTGGTGGAAGGTACATTAATTCTATCTTAATATTTATCCAATTAATTATTTGATTCTAGATTGTCACACACTTTTATATCTATCCATTTTTTAATAAAATTCAACATTTACCTTTTGATATCATAAGAGAGTTATCAGTCAAAACTCTTTAGGGGAGTATCACTACAACAAAGATGTGTTGGTAAGTCCCAATTATGACACATAAATGTACCATATGTGGCGAAATTATAATCATACATATGGTTGAATTATAAATTATTCTTGGTATGGAATGGATCAAAAAATATGATGCAAATATTTATTATAAGATAAAAGAAGTTATGATTTGTAAGGAAAATTTTGAATCTCTCATATTTAGAGAAAAAGCTTCCTATCCTGATTCTTATTTAGATCCACCCACAACAGCTCTACTAAATCATATTCTTGGAGAATAACTGAAAATAATGTCAAGTGATGATGGAGGTAATCTCCAAATTTATGCATTACCTGTTGTGTAGGAATACATTGATGTATTTCCAGAGTATGTACCTGGACATCACCTAGAACACGAGGTTGAATTCTCCATTTATTTAATCCCTTATGAAAGGCCAATATCAAAATATCCCTATAGAATGGCCATATTTGAATTAGTAGATTTGAAGAAACAACTAGAGGATTTGGGTAATAAGGGATTTATTCTCCCCAGTGTTTCACCTTGGAAAGCCCCTTTCCTCTTTCTTAAAAAGAAATAGCGATCTACAAGGTTGTAAATTGATTATAGGGAATTCAATTCCATTATAATAGATAACAAGTATCCACTACCTCACGTTGATGACTTTTTTGATCAACTTCAAGGAGCCCAATATTTTTCAATGATTGATCTTTATTTTGGATATCACCAATTGTGAGTCAAGAAGGAAGACATTCTGAAGACATATTTTCATACAAGGTATGGACATTATGAGTTTACAGTAATTACATTTGGAATGAATAATGCACCCTCTATTTTTATATAACTAATGAATAGAGTATTTAAGGAATATCTTGAAAATTTTGTTTTATTATTCATTGATAATATTCTAGTATATTCAAAAACCAATGAGGATCATAAGGATCACATTCAGATCATCCTTAAGACTCTTATAAGATAAGGGTTATATGGGAAATTTAGTAAATGAAATTTCAGGATTTAAAAAGTTTCTTTTCTTGGTAATATTGTCTAAAAATATAGAATATCAATTGATCTTATAAAGAACAAGGAAGTCATATAATGGCCTATGTCGACAAACATAACTGAGGTATATAGTTTCATTTGTTTGGTAGGTTATTATCGACGATTCGTTAAGAATGTTTCCTGATTAACTAACCCCTTAACCAAGATTATGCGTAAAGGTGTTAATTTTGTATGAATGAAGGAATGTGAAGAAATATTTGATTATATAAAGATAATATTGGTTAATCCTCAAATTTTTACTCTACCATCTGGTTGTGATGGGTTTTTCATTTTTAGTGATGCATCAAAGAAGGGACTTGGTTGTGTCGTAAGGAAAAATGAAAAATTTATCGCATATGCATCAATGCAATTGAATACTCACGAATAGAACAACCCAACCCAAGATCTAGAGTTAGAAGATGTAATATATTCTTTGAAAACATGGAAACTTTACCTCTATGGATAAAGATGTGAGATATACATGGATCATAAAATCTTAAAATACATCTTCTCAGAGAAAAAGATCAACATGACACAAAGACGATGGATTGAACTACTCAAGGATTATGATTGATCAATATAATAATACCAAGGGAAAGAAAATATGGTGGAAGATGAATTGAGTAGAAAATATCATGGATGTTTAACCCAAATGAAGATTGATAATGATCATATGTTCATAGATCTAATGAAGATGGACTTGGGAATTTATAAGGAATGAGATACATCAATAATTTAGCAAATTATTGAAAAAATATATTTAATAGAGAGGATAATGAGTTGTTTGTGAAGATGGATTTTTCTCAATAAGATGATGAGGAATTTCAGAAGAAAATTTAATGTGTGAACGATGGAAAATAGCAGACTTTGTTTGTGAAGATTGTGTTCTAAAATTTAGATATCATCTAAGTGTTCCATCTTTAACTGAGCTAAAAAAGGGAATTGTTGGATGATTCTCATAGCTCAAATTTCACTATACACCCTAGGAGCACAAAGATGTATAGGGACTTGAGGGAACACTTTTGGTGGGATAACATGAATCATGAAATTGTGGATTATGTGTCCTGATGTCTGGTGTGTCAACAAGTGAAATCTATAAGAGAACATCCAAAAGTATTTCTATAACTTATTCCTATCCTTGTGTGGAAATAGGAATAAATTACCATAGAATTTGTTACAGGACATCAAAAGACTCCTATAAAGAATGATTAATTATGGGTTATTGTTGATCACCTATCCAAATTTGTGCATTTCCTTTCCATAAGGGAAGACCTACCTCTAGATCACCTCACTGGACTATACATTAATGAAGTTTTACAAATTCACTAAATACCTCGGTCAATTGTCTCCAATCAAGACCGCCAGTTTACATCAAAATTCTGGAAGATTCTTCATAAGGTCCTTGATACTAAGCTTCATTTGAGAACTACCTACCATCCACAAACTGACATACAATATGAAATAACAATTCACACAATAGAAGACATGTTGAGATCATGTTCACTCGATTTTCAAGGTATAAGGGATCAATAATTACCTTTGGTGGAGTTTTAAATTAATAATAGTTTCAATTCATGTATTCAAAAGGCATCATATGACAAAATATATGGAGAGAGGTATTGTACTCCATCTTTTTGGGACAAAGTTGGTAAAATGAAACTTTTTGGTCCAGAACTTGTTGAAGATATAATGACAAAGCTGAAGGCTATTTAGTCACATATTAAAATGGATCAAAGTTGGTAAAATAGTTATATCGATAATCAGAGAAAGGATTTGGAATTCTAAGTGGGAGATCATGTTTTCCTAAAAGTATCTCCATGGAAGGGAATTATTAGGTTTGGTAAGATGGGGAAAAAAATTCCCAGGTACATCAGACCTTTTGAGATTTTTGAAAGAGTTGGAGCTGTTTCTTATCGATTAGCATTGCCACAAAATCTTTTAAAGGTTCAAAATGTGTTCCATATATCCCTTCTAAGTAAGTACGTTTCAGACCCAACACATGTGCAGAAATATAATGAAATAGAGTTAAAACATAACCTTTATTATTGTGAAGAACCTATCCAGATTCTTGACCCCAGAGATCAAGTATTAATGAATCAGGTGACTCGTCTAGTAAAGGTACTCTAAAGAAATCAAAAAATGGAAGAAGAAACATGGGAACAATAGGTTTATATGAAGAAGAAATACCTACATCTTTTTAAAGGTAATAACCCTAAAATTTTGAGGGTTAATTTTTTGTAGGAGGGAAGAATATATCACCCCAATACTTTACCATATTAACCTTTAGATATCTTTGCAATACACAGAACACCTGATTTAAACGCAACATTATTTAGTCACATTTTTCATAGTCAATTAAATTATATCACTTTTAGAGAGTTTATTTAAATATATCCAAAAAAATAATTTTACACTCATATAATAGGAATAGGATAAGAATAAACCCATTATTACACTTAAAAAGCAATATATTTTTAAGGAAATTTTACCGCCTTTTAATGGTAAATCTAATTTAAATCTTAATTTTGACACAATTATGAATTAAATTTAATAAAATAAACCTCATTTTTGAATTACTAATGTTTAAATTATCTTTGGGTTATTTGTTTGTATTTTTCTGAGAAACATCAATTTTTAGTGAATATTGAAAAATATTGCCTGTTAGTCAAAAGATGCCTTTTCATTTAAATAATTATTAATGTTAAATTATATAAATTTTTTTTAAAGTCACATGGGATGAATTAGACATCTATTAATAAAATTTATTTCATTATAATCAATTTAACATTTAAATAGAATATAAAAACATAACAATCTTTTGAACATTTTTCTACTAAAACTAGATAATCTGTTTGTCTATGAGATTAGCATTAATCAAAATTTTACTGCTTCTGTGATTTGAAAATTGAAAATCCAACATAAAATATTGTAATCAAGATGTTATTTTTTTACTAATAATATCAACTTAATTTTTGACAAAAATGATTAGTGAAAGTGATTAAAATTAATTACAATCACTAAGGTGTAATTAGGATTAAAAATGGGCGAAAACCATAAGTTTAAGGGCCCAAATAACCTAGAAAATTGTTCAAAACACATTTGATGGCCATATATCCTCCATGAACCTTACATTATTTAGTTTGGGTGGTTTGGTATGACTTTGTTTCGGTAATAAAATGTTTACACTTAACATCTTTTCAAAAATACCAAGTGAGTCATTTTTCTTCCCTATAAAAGGCCACCACTTCTACCCATTCCTCACACCTCTCAAGACTCTTAAGGTTGGAAAATTACTAACTAAATTTTCTACCAACATCCATACCCACTAACTATATCCTCTATGTTTTAATAATAAAATCCAAGGAAGCTTTTGGTATACCCCAAAAAAGTTACCCGATTAATAGGTAAAGCCTTCTCTCCAGATCTCTAGTTTTATTTCCCTTCTCCACTCCCTATACTATTATTATTCTACTATTTCATGAAAATCAATGTATAATAAGTAGACTTGTTTTTTTTATGTTAATACTTAGACTTAAACTTACACACACCTCCATATAATGGGTAAGAACATACTATTTCTATGTATGGAGAACTACTTCCTCACGAAATGAGGATTATTTAACTTTCCCATACCGCCTATCATGGTGGCCATTATGATGGAAATATATATTTATATATTATATATATTTTATTTATAATTCCTTTATTATTCTTTAATTTTTATTTATAACATACCTTTATTCTTCCATCATGTGTAAATATGATAATTTAGTTTGAGGAAGTGTGGACTACCGCCCCCTCAAAGCAATATGACACATTCATTCCATAAATGGAACATATAAAAATAGTTTTAATAAACGTATATAACATATATAAAATACATATTATAATTTAAATTATAATATACATATGTATCATTTAGTTTTAATTATTTTAATTCTTCAAAGAAATGAAATCAACGTTCATGCGTATGTACGACCTACTGTCTCCAAAAACTGTGCACTTCATTTCTAATATCCAAATGCATAGAATATTCTAAATACACATGTACAAAATATATATTATAAATTAGTCATTATTTAAATTCTGTAGATTATGAAACCAGATATATTTAATAGGAACCACAAATTACAAATCAAAATGTACTTGAGAAAACTAGGCAATTAACACCCAAATAGTTAAAAGAATGAAAGTGAGTTAACAAACGGGGAATAAAATATTATAAAAGGATAATATATGATATTATTGTGGTTATGGTATTAGTTATTAACATATTTTAAAACACTATATAGGAGGATAAACACAACACAACCAAAAGGAAGGGGATAAGGTAAGGGATTTTGTCTTAATTTGTGTTCCATTGAGACTTACTTTTCTTATGGGGAAATTCACTTTTATTTTGTGTATATACTACCCATTTCCATGTTATATCATGAATCCAATTCTTCTCATTATATTATAAGTTTCATTTAATTCAATATGAATTATTATTTAAATGTTTCAATGTTGTATGAGACACATTGGAGTTTTTAAATATTATTTTTCTTCAAGAATGTTTTAATGGAAACAACTCTTGATGTACATAACCTCCTCTGAGGTATTATTGATAAATCCATATTATTTAATCAAAATGGATATTTTATAAGGAAATTTATTTATTTGATATATGATTAATTCTATGGACATTCAATACATGGGTTGGAAACTGTTTAAGGAAATCCATACGGGTTGGGGACTGGTGAATGAAATCCCCTCAATGCATCAATAGACTATTGAGGAGAATTATTTGGAAAAAAGTTTAAAATGCCTTTTAAATTTAAAGGTATCATGTGCCTGAGAAACATGATCTCGGACAAATAATAATTCTCCCCATTGAGAATTCAGCTATTAATTATCTATGAGATTTTGTGTCGACATATATATGGATGAGTTTCATTTTCAATTCATTGATTTAATGGAACATGTTTCCTGTTTGTTACCTTTACATATTGACATTGCCTAATCTATTTATTAAATGGCATGAGTTATCAGTTATTTACCTTTTCATGTTTGTATAATTTAATGGATTCATTATTTCTTCATCTATACTTATCTTTACTGAGCATTTGAGCTCAACCTTATTATATTTATTTCCCCATGTTATCACTACCACAAAACTGGGTTTCCACAGCACCACCCTTTATCAATGCTTTTTTAGGGATGTTAAAGGGGACCCCTTTATCTGTGCTTTTTTAGAATCACTAATAAAGGGGGGCTTTATCAGTGCTTTTTTCCAGCCCTGGTAAAGTTTATATTTCAACAAAAAATCATGAATTTTTTTTATTGTTATATAAGTATATTTATATTAATATAAATATGATATATATATTTTAAATATGTTTTAGATAAGTATAAATATACTATTACATTTAATATATAAAATATTTAGTGAAAATAGAATTAAAATATTTTAAAAAATATTATTAATTAATAATTTTCTAATTATCATCGATTAATAAATATTTAATTACAATTTGAAGACACAAAAAATCAAATAATAATAATAAAAGGTCTAAAATAAGTTGAAAATTTAACTCAAACTTCAAACGGCCATAACTTTTGATCCGGGTGTATGTTTGAGCTCTACAATATATTAAATTGAAGTTTGTGATGATATATACACACGACTTACCTAAGGGAACTTTCTTTCACATTTTTAGAGGCCCAAAAATGCATAGAAGGTCTCATAAACTAAGTTTTTAGTCGGGATACCACAATTATTTAACATTTAAATAGATATAACATCTAATCCGAATGTCTAATAGGCCTGTAACACATATCGTATCAAATATTGTTTCATTTTCTTTGATTTGACTGGTTTTGGAGTTGAAAAGGACTTCTAGATTAGAAGTTATGGTCAATTAAACATTCTATGGATTTTCAAATACACATATATGTATTATTCATAAATATATATATATATATGTGTGTGTGTGTGTATCTCTCTCTCTGGGTGTGTGTGTGCTATATATATTTATGTACAAATTTATTTATTTACTTATAAACACACATAAAAAAACTTATTTTATAAATGTATTTAAAACTAATCTTATAAATATATATTAATATATAAAAATAAATATACAGATAAGAAATTATAACTATATATATATATAAATAAATATAAATATAAATATAAATTAATATATGAATATATCTATATATATATTATGTATTAATATAACAAAATATATTTACATTAATATGAATTTATATTAATATTCGAACAAATATAACTATATATATATATAAGTATATAAAAATATATATTAATATACGAATAAATATATATATATTAATATATGGATAAATATATATGTATTAATATAACTAAATATATTTATATTAATATGAATCTATATTAATATGCGAATAAATATATCTATATATATATATATATAAATAGATATTTCATTAAATAGAGAAAAAAACTAATAGCTTAGTGGTAAGTTGCAGGCGCGCAAGGGGGGCGATCTCGAGTTTTAGTTCGAGTGGAAGAAGGGAGGGGCTCGCAGGCATGTGGGGGATGCGCAGGCAGGGGAAGCGCATAGAAGAGTGGTAGGGGTCCGCACGAGCACTGATATGGGGGGGGGGGGGGGGTCAAGTGCTATAAAAATCTCCCCCCTCCGCAATATATGTTCTGTTTAATTTTTTTAATTTTTTTTAAATTTTATCAGTGCTTAAAAAAGTGCTAATAAATGGTGTATTTTATCAGTACTAAAAAAAGTGCTGATAAAAGTCCAATTTATCAGTGCTATTAAAAGACTCCTTTTATCAGTGCTTTTGGAGCACTGATAAAAGGGACTTTATCAACACTTTTCTAAGCGTTGATAAAATGGACCCCCTATCTTCTCCTTGATTAATATATATTTTTTAGCATAGTGAATTCACTTTTCTAGCGCTGATAAAGGCCATATTTGTAGTAGTGCATGAATTACCCTTTAAAAAAGCATTCAAGGACACCGTTTATTTTATTTCTATGTATCGTTTTTGTATTTCCTATTTCCCAATGTAATATCAGTGTCCTTTATATAATATATCTTTCCAAGAATACTAAACTTCATGGTCCTTTGAAAATTTCTTCCTTGTAATAATGAAAATGTAATGTAACAGTGCACCGACTTTGGGCTTCTGGGGTTGGTGCGTTAAGGGTGTTGTTGTTGTGATGTAGTCGATAAATGGGAGGAGGTGGCATATCTGGGTACTGGTGGTGGTTCATGCCTGTGCGTAAGATAGGGAGAATAAGAGGTCGACTAAGACTTCACATAAGGAGGATTTGGAGGGTGGCTTCATGAGGTCTTGTAGATGCAGAGGAAGTCATACATGTTTTAGGGAAGAGTGAAGAAGACCCATGGGGTCTTTAGGTAGTGGGGACATGTCTTAGTCTCCCCTGATTATTTACCTTTTATTTTATGTCAAATGAATAGAAAAAAATTGAACCTCTTTTGTTTTTATCACACAATGTGTATTTCTATTTTAAAAATTTTCAACCAAATCATTTATATATAATTATATTTTAATTAGTCAGCTGGTGGAGAATAGATCTCTAGCCAAAGGACTTCCTAGGGCAGGATTTAAGCTTGTCCATGGATGGATTATAAAATATTCAAGAACAATATATATATATATATAATGTTTTCTATAATAAAAAATTAATACCAAAAAAATATATGTAAAACACCATTTTGATGCAATTTTTTTATCATATGGCCATAACTTGGCCATCCAATATCGTATCTATGCATTGATAGATTCATTGGGGAAATTTTAATAATAAATACTTAAAAATTAAAGTAAAATAATTTTTCTTCACTCCGAAAAACCCCACATTTTCTCTAATATCAATTGAAGGTATTAGTGTGCACATCAGAAGCTGGTGGGATGAGGATTTTAGAATTCTCCTCACATTAGTGATGTAACTTCATTGACTCCATCCATACGATCCCAGGTAAATTTTGAGGATATAAATGTTTTAATAAGAGCATATAAATATAATTGACCAAATACCTTAGTCTAATTCGATGTGTGCATGTCTATCGAAAGTTGCTGGAATCCTTTTCTCGAATGATTTGATGTCGAATCCCTCTAGTTTTTCCACACATACTTTTGAAATCTTTGTATGCACCATTAATTGGATTATGGTTTCTTATAGGGATCTCCAACGACCAAATCGATACCTCATCGATCACCATGATCCTCTGCCTTTGATTTTAAAAGGGATACTTAGTTCATTTATAGGGATTAAGTAGTTCTATTTATAAGAATCACAAGGAGAGAAAATCTATGAATTACAACTTAATGAATGAAATGATATTCTCTACAGTTATATAGTGGATTTTCATAGAACCCGATTATGGGTCCCCAACCCCCGTGCAATAAATTAACCCAAAATAAGTGATAAAAATAAATAATTTTAACAAAATAACTTCACCATAAATTTTATTTAAATTTTATCACATACCTGTAATATATATTAAAATATATTACATGATAATCCTAAGTAATTATCTCGAATCATAAGTCATAATAATATTAAATGAATATAGAATATTATAATAATATTCATTTTTATAGTATTAATATCTATATTTACTTTAACTCTTTTAAATACATTCAATTAATAAATTCTTCCCTATTATTATATACATGAATAATAATGAATTTATATATTTATTTGTGATCGATAAAACTTGGACAACACTCGGAACCCATCATAGGGACCACCATGTCCTATATTCCTATTCAATAGAATAATTTAGATTCTGAAATTCACTATTGTATTTGACCCTTTAGAAAATTATCTCAATACCAAGGAATAGTATTAATAGAATAAAAATAGGTTCTTGTAACCCATCAAGGCCCCAAATGAGATACGGATGATTTATAGTAATGATAACCAACCTATGAACATGCACCGTGTAATATAATCTCTTTCTCAGATGATATATTATAAAGTAGGATGTATACTTGTTCCACTATCCTTTATAGTATAATTATTTATAGACCTATCTGGATGGATTTATCCACGACATCCATGGATAGGGATTTATGAAGGTACTACCATCATGATCAACCTGTCCATAAATTTATCTTCCTTAACTCAGAAGAGAAAAATCATATCTTGATAATTCATCCAATGATATACCACCAATGACACACCCAATAGAATCTACCTCTCCACGACTTCAAATTCAGGTTCTTTTTCTTACATAAAAGTTATAAATCATATGGTACACATTAATAATTATCTTAATTTAGGAGACCAATACAAATGTTAATAGATAGGAACAACCAATGACACCCAAAACATGTGGTGTTATTATTGGTGGGTCTATAATTATGATCTCAACTACAAAAAATCATCAAGCCTGAACTATATGAGAAGAAGTCTTAATGATTATGAGTCCCCATCACCTGATAGTTTCAAATCATCTATGTCATATCAGTATGATTCAACTGAACCATATGAAATTACTTTAAGATTATTGTTTTAGTATCTATATGTTCTTATTATTGTTTGATATCTACTATCAACCTTTGATACAACAGGTGATCCAAGTACATTACTGTAAATATAGTGGAAAACGAATTATGGACACTATTATGGTAAGACAAAAAAAATATAAATATATATCAAACTTAATACATGTAGGGTAATCAAAGTACGTCACAATTTGGGTCTAGGGAACCCACATTAAATAGGTATTCATTGGATTCCTTTTAAAAAAAGATTCTATATGGGTGATTGTGGACTTATTAATAAAAGTAACTCATATATTTCTAATTTGTGTGAATTTCCCAGTGGATCCATTGGGAGACATGTATGTTTGGTACATAGTCTGTTTACAAGGGTTACCATCGAGTATTGTTTCAGACCATGATCTGAACTTTACTTCATGATTCTAGAAAGGATTATAATGTTTTTTGGATACCTAGATATTTTAGACTATTAATTGCCACCTACAAACAGATGGGATTTCAAAATGTGTGATACATGTTTTAGAGGATATGCTATGGGAATCTGTCCAATAAATTGGTGGGTCATGGGAGTAGCACTTACCACTCATTTAGTTTTCATATAACAATAGTTATTAGGATGATATTTATATAGAACCATATGAGACACTTTATATTTTTCTATGTAGATCACATCTATGTTACATGGTTATGAGTCAGTATGAGCTGTTGGGACCACGGGTTGCACAGGAAACATCAAAGAAGGTCTATTAGATTGAGTAACACATGGTTACAGATTAAATTAGGCAAAAGTAATAAGATAATAAAATTATAAGTCCCATTGAGTTTATATTTTGAGAACATTAATTCCATCGGGTGTCAGAAAGATTTTGTAACCATATGATTCAAAGGAAGAACAAGTTGGCGCCCAGGTATGTTGGTCCTTTTGAAATTGTAGAGAGAATCAGACTGGTGGTCTACTAATCAGCTCTTCCATATATGTATAGTGCAATGCATGATGTTTTTCATGTTTCATAGATTTGTAAGTATCACCCCAACCATTATCAGGTCATTGAAATGTATGATGTTGAGCTTAAGGAATATTCATCCTTTGGGGAGCATATGATTCATATAATGGATCGCAGTGTGAATGCGTTTCAAGGAATGACCATGTTGATACATCTAATGTTTTGTAAAAGATAATGTGTTTAAGAGGAAACATGGGAGGGGAAAGAAAATATGAAATCCGAATGGTATAAACTTTTTATATAGGGTTCTTTAGGGATGCATGGGAGTACATGTTGAGGATGATCTATTATAATGTTGGCTGATTGTATATATTTTTCTTTCTAAATTTACCTCGTGCTCATTTTCAAGTAATATTTTACACTTGTTTTGGTTATACCTTATCTTGGGGTTTTTAGGTGAAATTGGATAAATTTGGAATCCCTTGGGACTGATCATGTCTGGTTCATGGTTTGGGAAAACCTTTTGGTTTTCCCCCAGAAACCATGCATCCTTTTGGAGGCATATGAGGTGGAGCACATTTGATGCATGATTTGGTCAAACTATGTGGCCACACTCCCCAAAATATGAACCATGAGAATCTAGGGGTTTCCATGGTTGGTGTAGGGTTTTCATACAGTGCTACACTTTGGAGAAATCATGCACCCCCTATGTAGAGGTGAAAAGTTGAGCTGTATAGTTTGTAAAACCATTCACTTAAGCCCATAAAACCATGTGCACGATTTCTAAACCTTACAAAAAATTAATTAAAATTACCAAGCCACCCAGTTTTAAACTAAATTGACCCGACTTGGCCCTAAATGACTACCTTTAATTTTGGAAGACCCTTAGATGATGCCAAGGATCCTTGAACCACTACCAATGTGAATTGATGTTCTAGTGGATGTATTTTCCCACTCTTACGATATGAAATCTCTTCACATTGGATCATTCTATCTCCCATTTCTTTTTACCAATTAATAGAGTTTAATATTTCTCCATATGTGGTGATTTATATCAAGGATTTGATGGATCTTATTTCATTGTATCTTATTACTATGTTTTGATCATAGATCATCTGGGCAATTGTGATTTCGATAATTATGCATAAAAATGAAAATTAGGGGTTGATGAGTGTTCATCAACAATATTGGGTTAGGTAGTGTAATTATAAACACCCATAGTCTAGATTTTATTTGGTGTTATGTATAGTAATTTCCAAGGTGGGGAATTTTTTTTAATTTAATTAATTAATAGTTTAATTAATGGGATTATGAAATTGATGGATTAATGGGATTATAAAATTGATTGATTATTGGGATTATGAAATTGAAGGAAACTCATTGGTTCTGCTAAAATGATTGAAATGATGATTTATAAATTGTGTATGGTTGATAAATTTACTTATGAAATGGGTTTAATAATGAATTATGAAATTTGTTGATAAATGGGTTGTGAATGTGGAACCCTAATATGTGATACTTGTGAATGAGTTGCAGGAGAGTGATTTATAATCCCAATAACCATGAGATTTCATATTACCGCTATAGGCCCCCAATAAATATATGTATTGAATGTGATAATAGAGTTGTGGTATAAGGATAACTGTTAAAAATACCCATGGGGTTCCAGATTGCTACTCAAGGCCCCCATTGTAAATTTTTTAATTTAATGATAATTGGATGATTAATTCCATGTAAAAATGAAATGTGATATCCATTATGTTGATTATTCAGACTCTGGAATGGGATGAAGCATGTATTGTTGGTTTGGGTGTCATTATAAAAATGTGGAATATGTGGTTAATTAAAGGATATTTTAATGTGAAACTATTTACTTATTTTTTTAATTAATTCATTATACACATGAATGCACTGTTATATATTAGATATCATTTTCTTTTCCATTGGTTGTGTTATACGTAGTTGTACTCACACCATACTTGGTCTACTTAATCAGTACCCAAATAGACATAATGTTTTCTGAATAATATAAGGGAAAAGGACATATGATAGATATATGAATGGGTATATGGGAAGGATCATGGATGAGGAAACCATACCTTATGTGAGGACCCTCTTGGGGATTCATTAATTTGTCTTTATTATGGGGTTTCATTTGAAAATTGACACATATATGATCTAACATATCTAATATTCTAGTTTATGGTCACTTATCAATGTTTTTGGATTATCATGTGACGTTGGTCTTATTGATTATGGTATTATCCAGGTTATTGTTTGTTATCATTTACATGTCATTTATTATTACCCATTATTGGGATACTTTGGTAAAGGGGGTATGGTATCCCCATGATAAATATTAGACCCTCGTTTTTAGTCGATAACCTCTATCATAAAAGCATGTTCACCAGAGGTTTTGAAACTAACAGGCACAGGGCACTGGTACATAGAATATGAGTTGGTAAATTTCATAAATCACTAATCTAATACCCTTGGTGATATTTAAGTGAGTCAAGATCAAACTGAATTAATTTTAAAACCATAAAATTTAAATTTGGTTTTTTAGGATTAATTAAGGGTTTATAAAATGAATAAAATAACAAAAAAATACATCATTTTAAAGGTGAGACATAATTTTGGTTTTTTCTACTCATTATTGTATTTGTTACGTCACATTGGGAATTTTATTATATCATAAAAAATATAGTTTATATATAGTGTTTTTAATTTTAACCTAAAAATTAAACTATCTATGAAATTTCTGAGAAAATACCCATTAGATTATTTCAACACGATGATATCAAAAATAATATTTATTTTAAAAAATAATTTTCAAAAAAATATAACCATTTAAATAAAAAAATCATTATTAACGTAAAAATATTTGTTTTTATGAAAATAATAGTTTTTGACCCTTACACGAATTAAATTTCAATTCATGAAATTATGTTACCATTTATATTTAAATAAATATTATTAATAAATAATTTTTTTTTTAAAATAAAATTCAGATAAAAAATTAATGAATTCATCCTGAAATGTGTCTTTATTTAAACTATATATTTACAAAAAATAAAATTTGCGTTCAATTTTATTAAAAAATAATTTATTATCTAAATTATTATTTAATCATTTTAAAATGAATCACAATAAGGATAAATGTAACTCTTAATTCAAAAAAAATATATAAAAATTGGTAGTATTAGGGGATATATATAACACCTTATTACAACACTTAATTCCCTAATAGTAAGGTGTGTGATGATGACACTTTCTTTGGGTGGTTTATTGAACCTGGCTTGGGTCAAGATCTCGATATTCTTGAACTTTTTCCATAAATGATTTTTCTCATGATTTTTTCACTAAATATTTTCACGGTCACAATTAGTAGAAAATCCCAATGAGTCTATCACACTCATAATATATGATAAACGAGAAATATAGGGTATGATCATATTGGTTGCGATCTTCTCTTCTTTCATCTGTGTGAAATTGACTTTACCATATCCCTTAATATATAATAATATTAAAGGTCACTATAAAATTTGTACATTATTAATATTTATGATTCTTAAATAACTTTTAAATTTGATAGGATATAACTTATATTGGTCAAAAATAACCATAAGAGTGCATTTGGTTTTAATAAGACATTTATTAATTTTATATGGGAATTTCATTCATATATATTTGGGTCGTTACAACATATGTGAGATAATGAATTTGAGTATGCTATATAAGTGTCAGGAAGGTGAAGGCGATGTCCTCTAAAACTAAAACATGGTCTCTGATGCACATTTTTATGATATTAGAAAATTTAAAATTGATGTGAGGTCCAATAATAAATATTTACTATTTTTTAAATCCCATTTAAAAGAGATATCAAGGTGTTTTTTCAAGAAACAATGAACTGATTAAAATCACTAGAAATTTTTTAAATTCATTATGAATGGTTATTATTGGAATATAAATGTATATAAAAATGAAATGTTAGATGATAATATTGAATGTGATTAATGTTAAATTAAATGAATAGACATGTTTCAGAATTTCTAGATTGAATATGCATGATTTCTAGAATAAATTAAATAGGAAAACATGGATTCATTTAATAGAGATATTATTTTCCATCTTCTATGGGACATGTTCAATGAATACAATTTCAATATTTTATATAATTAATGTAGATTTATTATTTTTTTCGTATTCAATAGAATAGATGTTGTAAGCAGTGATAATTAGTGATTTATAAACACCTAGAAATCTAATATTTTTATGATAGAAGAATAATTATCATTATGTTTGCTATGTTCTTCTACAAAAGAGAAAATAAATATGCTATGTGGATGTTAAATTTAAAATTAGTCTTCATAATTATTTGGAAAGTGATCCAACTTGTTTTTTATATTATTAATATAATTTATTTGTAGTGTAAGATAGAGAGATGATTTTGGAATATATATGACAACTTATAATTGTAAAGGAAGATATAATAGAATGGGATAACTCTTAATTAAATCTTACAATCACAACATGATTGTGTTATTGGTTAATTTTTATATAAGAACCTTCTTATAGAAATAATTCATGGATGCGATACACACGATTTAACTAAGAAAAAAAATGTTCTTTTTGTTTATATAATTTACATTTCTTAGTGATTATTATAAATGAGAATTTTATATAATATGTTATTTTTTATCTATTTCTTCAAACATGGAAACAATATCATTTTGAAAATAGAAACTTTCATTGCATTAATTCACCTCATCTCATGGTCTCATGGTTTTACATTGCACTAAAATTTTGTATTAGGGCAACATAATTGAAACTTGATTAATTTATTACATGTTACATATTCTAGTATAGAGAACTTTTTCAACACCAAAGGTGTTGCAATTTTAGATTAGATATATTATTATATTTGATAAAACTAGATAAAATTTCAACAATTTTAATTAGTATTGATGTTCATATTGTGGTAAGATATTTAATTCATACATGTGGTCCAAAATAAATGGTTTTGTTACATGTAATTCACTATAATGATTTTGGATTGAACAGTTTAAGATCAGATTGTCTATATTTTTTAACATTCTATTTGTGGAAGCCTTTTAATAAAATATAAATTAAAAAAATAATGATATTGAATGATAATTATAAACAAAAAAATCATTAGATTAATCTATATCAAATTAGATCTATGTGGTGTTTATGGGATGAAAATTTCAGATAAACTATCTATTATCAATGAAGGAGATAATGATGTAAATGTGTAAATATTATAAATTTTATGAAACATGTTTTACGAATTTAATGTGATGTTGAATGAAAGTAGGAATTTATTATTCAATAAGATAATTAATATAATTAGAAATATGAGATAATATAGTATAAAAATTAAGGATATTTATATTCTAATGTATTTTTTTCAGTAGGATTAAAATATTATTCAAGGAATTTTTTGAAATTATTTTAGAAATAGACTTAAGTCAAGTGCATATTAATTATTTAATATTTTCTTTAGAGTATTATGATATGAGACCTAAATCATAAATTATGTCACTAAATAAACTATGAAAATTTATTTAGACTAAATGGATAACATAATAGAGTGTAATGACAAAAATTATAAAGATATTAATGATTAGTTTGTTGAACCTATTATTTTCATAATAATGATTGGAAAATAAAATTTGATGATAAATTAAATTTTACATAATTTTATAGTGATAAATTATAATATACTTTTATTTACAGTTTATGAATAAATATTGACAAAGTTGTAGAGGATGAGTCATAAAGGGAAAATAAAAAAATTCTCAAATGGAGAATAAAAAATCAGTTCCTAACATAAAGGTGGAAAAAAATGAAGTGACTTGTTAGAAAAGAAAAAATGGAACTAAATAATCTTATAATGATGATTATAAAAAATTCCAATCCAATGAGTAATACGTTATTTTAACCACTGTTTATAAAAAAATATAAACAAATGGTAGTTTATTTTACTTTAAGTGTAACCTTGATGTATCTCTTAAAGAAATGATTTCTCAACATATGCAATAATAAAAAATTTATTGTTTTTTGATTTTATAATTTGATCATGTATATTATATTGATGTTACAATTACAAGATTTGAATAAGTTTTAAAAGGAAAATATGATTTTTAGGAAAATATTAGAGGAATATATGATTTCAATATTGAGGTGGATGGGAAATATAATATTTTTAATAATAATAGAAATCTAATTTAATATAAACTTAAAAATTATTGAGTAACCTAAATTTAAAGTGTTTACTATTAAATGAAATATTAATATAGAAAGAAATTATGGGAAATTTTTAAATGTGGTTGGTAGTTACAATAATACAATGTTAAAATAAAAACCTGAATGAGATTTAAAAACATATATATATTGAAGTGAATTATAAAGTTTTTTGAATGTATAAGTTTTAATTTAGTTAAATAAATAAATCTAGAAAAAAAACTATTTTTGACATTAAAATAGTCTAGTAAAAATAAATGGTAAGGAATAATTTTATTTATTTTTGAATAAAATATAAAAAATCTAAAAAATTTGTTGTATCATTTTATTCATTTGAATTTTAGGTTACCATGTGTTTCCACTAAGTATGTGAAAACATTATAGATATATTTTTCATATTATGTCATATTTTAAGGAATATTTATTATATTTAAGTAGTTAATACATTATATGTAATAAAATTATAATAAATTCTTTTCATTCTAATGAAGTGAAAACTAGGTCTTGAGGAAATTGTTTTAATTTCTACGATTGTGGCCTTTGTTCAATTAAGTTTGCAATAAAAATTTAGCATCTGTATACCCTTATTTTAAAAAATATGTTTTATATTTTTTTTTGTAATGTGTTGATGATAGTGAGAATTTTGTTAAAAGAGGTTGTAATTATAGAAAAATATAAAACATTTAAGATATTTTAGAGAAACAAACTGATAAATAAGTGAAGAATAATATACTATAGGTTTCATTTATGTAATTTAAATGTAATAATATAAGGATAAATAATAGTGGGTGTTCATTAAATATTACTATACATATGTATTTTAAAAAGAATTTGAAGAACCCTATCAATTAAAATATTAGCTTTGGGAATGATAATGATTTTAATGTCAGAAGAAATTGATGAACAAAAATCACAAGATATGAGTTAAGTAATACATAATTTGTTTTAGTTAATAGATTGAGAAATTCAAATTGATATGTGGGGGAGATCTATGGTTAAATAATGGATGCGACATTAAATAAGAATGTCTACTAAATTAAATGGAATTATAATCTGTTAAATGTTTATAAGAATTAAATTATAGGTTTAGTAAAAGAGGACCCATGTTAATATTTATAAGGTTGATAGAATGGAAAACATTTTTTTTAAATTTTGGATGAATAAAACACATTACTGCATATTATGTTAAGATATAAATGTTATAGAAATATATATAAACTCTTAAAAAAATTTACAATTGACATTCCTATCATGAGTTTCCAATGATATAAACATCCTAACACATGTATACAAGGTAAATGTGTTAGAAGTCTCTAAAAACTAAAGAATAAAAGATTAATATCACTATTTTTCTTTATCATACAGATGTGTATAGCCCTAAAATTTTAAAAAAACTAAATGTGAAATATATCATGTTCAATTTATTGAATATTATTGTAAAATGGAATTTATTTTTTTATACATAAAAGGGGAGATATATTTGCATGCATCAAGGGATATAATAGACTATTATAAAATTTATGATTAAGAATAATGTAATCATAGAGATTAGACAATGTTTTATTACACAAATCAGATTACCAGAATAATAGCCTATTTGGATGTTCTATATACACCAGATGTTGTGAACAAGTGGAAACAATCAATGAAATATCATTGTAAGATGAAACCATATGTACTATAATTGATAGTAATAGAATAATAATGTAAATACTTACAACATCACATCAGAGTATGAATGGGGAAATTACAAATGAGATATAACCATAGATATAAAATGATTGTATAAAACAACAATATTAACCCATACAATATGACTTGTGAAATAATAGTCACCACATCTTCCAATGGGATGATAACACACCAATACAAAAAATAAAAGAATAATAAAATGAAAATTCAATAATATTTAATTTTGAGCCTCTCCTTAGTCCAATATTCATATAATCAACTTTCTATTCTACCATTATCACCAATGCATATATCTTAATAAAACCTATATAAAATATAGATATTTTTCACATCTACGATGGTGTTTGTGCTTGCTTTTAGATATAAATCACAGTAGGACTCCACCAACATATCCTCTAATATATGAAATAATTTATAAGGCATATACATGGAACTTAAATTTAACAATAACCTATAACATGTAATAACCTATTTTAGGTCATTATTTTTTTAAAAAGCTACCCAAAAACCCATTTATTAACACCTTAAATTTTTATTATTGAATCTCACCCATTATACTTGATTATAACCAAAGTGATGTCCCAGACTCAAGCCAAACCTTCCATCAGATATAAGAACATTCATGGATGTAGATGAAGACACATAGATCAAATAAAGATATTTTTATGAATAATAATACCCATGAAAATTCTAGAATACCTATTTTATTATGACGAACATCCTTAATAGAAATAAAATTTTTCCATCACAAAAATACATGTGTTCATAAGAATAAAAATTCTTTATGTCAGTAATAAAAACATACACATCCATAATAAATGGAATGTATTATGAATATAATATTGGGATATGAATCCATAGTAATGGGAATAACTTATACTATAATAATGGGATGTGTATATGTAATAATAGTAAATTCATGTATATATATAAATGAAAATAACATTTTCATTTGTTATAAGGGGATGCTTCCATATCCATAATAATTAAACATGAAATTTTAATAATTAGAATATCCAATGTGGATAATAATATGAGAATCCATTTCCATTCTTATTAATGATGAATATACATGAATCAATTATAATTGGAATATAAATATATCCAACTAATTTTAAAAATAAAAACATATTAAATATAATTTAGATCATTCTAATCTGATAATAATTTCTAAAAAAAATTTGAGTGACCCATAGATTATTTTAGGACAATACCTTAGACTTAACCATAACTACTAACTACCACAATCTTACCAAAAATTATTGTCACAACCTAATGTTCTTATCATGCATCATATAATTTATCCTGAATATTAGTTATCCTAATTCTATCTATCCGATAAATCTACCCTTAGGTAGATATCATAATAAAACCAATTATATCATGTTTTATAATTTCCAATACACCTATATTGATCCCATTCATATCTATTTCCCCTAATATAACTCAAGGTTTAGAAATATTATCTTCTCATAACTCATGGGCCCTCACAAGAAAAAAACCTTGTAGAATTGAACTAGTTGAGATTGATTTATGAAAACTTGTCAATCATAAATACCATGTGTTAGAAGGTGGGGATGATCAATATCAACCATATATAGGAATTAAAATTAAATAGTAGAAAAACCAAGAACATATTATATACCCTGTAACATCCCAGGTAATTAAAGAATAAATAATTTTCATATTTATTAATATTTGAGAATTAAATATGAATTTTAATTAAAAGGGGTTGCTATGTTCGATAGCGTACCCGATACACAACGATGAGTTTCTTTGAAACTTACGTAGCACACTAGTAATATAATAATATTATTTTAAATGTTAGTTAACAAGTAGCCGTTGTACTGGCGGGAATGAATAGAAATAACTAAAATATGAATAGATATGTTTTTAGATGTTTTTACATTTACCCAATAAAAGACAAAGGCTTAAAATACGGAAAGAGTTCAATTTTAGGCTTTTATACTCTAATTTTCACTAAAGGTTCACTTATCACCTTTTAATGGTGAACCGTCATTAAATATAGTTTTGATCACTCTTATACATTCTTTTGGACCAAATAAAACTTTTATTAAGAATCGGGATATCAAATTTTACTTTGTGTAATTTTTGGTACCTTTCTGATAAAGTTCATTTTTTTTTATGAATAGTGTAAAATGTTGCATTTTAATTCAAAACCTCTTTTTGATCTAATTTATTTATATGATTAGATTATCTTTTGAATTGGTTTTAAAGTGAAATTAGAATATATTTTTACAATTTTATCCAATGGTGGTCATTGGAATCAATTTCGATTTGAAATTAGACTTAAACTGGTGTCAATCTTTTGATACTTATTGTTTTGTAAAAACACGCTATTTGCTCTGGCAGCGGGAATTAATTATTAAATTAATTAATGTGACTTATATGATTTGAATTTTGTAAAATAGACTTCATTTTTGAATTCGGAATATCAAATATAGCTTAGGGTGAATTTTTGGTAATTTTCTGAAAAACTTCAATTTTTGATGAATAGTGAAACCACTAAGTGGTAATCAAGCAAACTGATTTTTCAGTTAAATGAAAGTTTACCACTAATGTGTATTGAATTTTGAAAATCCGACATACATGGTTGTCATTAAGAAGTAAAATGTGGTTCAATGAGATTATAATAATTTTTTGGTGAATAGTAACTTATTAAGTTTTTAATCGCGATTAGTGGTAATTAGTGTAGTTTATGGTATAAATAATACTTTAATAATATAAAATGACCTAGACACATGTCCCAACCTCATTGGTTGTGTCATGGCCGACCAAGACAAGCCATGGCCTAACTTGGGGACCCCATGTATCCACTTTAGTTGGAAAATGACAATAATATATTTTTATTTAATGTTAAAGTGAAAGTGACACAAACATAATATGTTTTGCGAAAACAATTTTTTAAGTGGGGTTATACAAGTCCAAATTTCGATTATAAATAGTCATTGGAAAGATAAAGAGATTTCCTATATCATAGTATTTTTTTTATAATTTTTAGACATTAAATAAATTAAAGTATTTATGATATAATAATGATGCAGCGATGACATCATTATTTGGCGATTTAAATAAAATGGAAAGATAATGAAAAATCTAAAACCTACACATGTCCAAAACCAATTGGATGAATGGATTTCGATGCCTTATCACCTTATCCACGAATTCCATCAATGTGGGACCTTTTAAAACCGAAACACATTTTCAAATAATGTAATGTTTCTTTACTTTCCAAAAGTGCCCCTCCTCTCCCCTTATAAAAGGCCCCCACCTCTACCTCATTTCACACACTCTTCAAGCCATTGGCTCGGCCAACCCCTGCCCATTTGCTCTCTCCACATCCCTCTCCTCATCCTAGAGGATTCCCTTTGGGCAGAATCCTTTCAAAGGAAGCCTTTAGTCTCAAACCAAAAGAAGTTACACTTTTAAAGGTAATTCATTCTCTCAAGTTCATTTGTTTTATTTTGCTTCTCCAACCCCATGAACTCTTTTTATTTACTTCTTTTGTAACAACACCAGTATCTTCAATATACTAGGATGTTGTTATAAGATTTATTTGAGCTACACTCCCACACAACTACATCAAATGGTTAAAGAACATAAGGTTTCCGTGGATGGCAAAATTCTGCCTCCCGAAACGATGATTGTTCAATACTCATTTAACACCTTCAAAGGTGGCCATTATGATGTCACTATTTTTATATATGATATATAATATGTTTATGTTTTCCTTAAGCTTCTGTTTTTTCATTTTTGGCATACCTTTATGGTTTCCATTATGGGTAAAACACGATATCTTCATTTTAGGAAGCGCGGACTACCGCCCCCTAAAAGTGATGTGATTCGTTAATGCCATATGTGGGACGTGTAAAGGATGGATTTAAAGTTATTATATATGATGTTATACTGGAATTATAATATACCTATATATATCATTATCATTTATTTCCATTAAAGTATGAGATAGAAATGAAAGTAGCGTTCATGCGTACGTACGGACTACCGTCTCCATGAACGGTGCATTTCATTTCTTATCCCCAAATGTAATGTACTATTAAAAGTACATGTATATAATGGATATATATAATTAATGATATATCTAAATGATGAATATAATTCTGGAATTAAAATATACATAAGTCTCATTTAGTTTTAATTCCATTAATATGACAAAGAAATGAAAGTAGCGTTCATGCGTACGTACGGCTTACCGTCTCCATGAACGGTGCATTTCATTTCTTACCTCTAAATGATTATGTAATATTTTAAATACATGTATGTACTGTATATATATGACATATATGATATCTACATCATGAATACCATTCTGGATATAATGAAACATTGACCAAATTAACAACATGTAAGTGTAAGAAGTCTATTTTTGACTTAAGAACCAAATACCGACAAAATGAACATTATTAACTTAAATAATTACATGATGTTCATAACATGGTATGAAAGGAATAATGAACTTGAAAAAGGTTCTTAAGCAATTAGAGATTAACTAAAGTTTATTATTCAGGAGTTTAAAGAACGGTCGGGTCAAGTCGGATACGAGGTATGGGAACTTCTTAACCCAATTTCCATTCTTTGGGTTAATATCCTACTTTCAAATTATGTCCTGATATTATTATGTCTTATATTGTGTTTATACCTTATTTATGTGTACATATAGTAAATACACATAATAGATCTATTTTATTTAAAAATGATCATTGTATGGGACTTCGTCTCAATCTCCTTTCGTTGAGGCATATTTTATTTTATACACAACTTTCTTTTATACGGTGTATAAACCCCTTTGACTTTTACGTTTATTCAAAAGGAATCTTTTTTTTTATACGAAGCGTTTACTAAACGACAAAAGGGAATGTTTTTGTCGTACGTATGCGGCGACAACGACTTCTCCGCCGTCGTAACCGTTATTTGAGTTTTGGCTTCCTCTACAAGCCATACCTTCTTTTTAAAAGAAAAATAAATACCATGTTTTACTTTTCTTTTATTTTGGTATTGAAAATGGTTTTCATAATGTTTTTATTATATCAATGTGTTGTATTGATATCTCGTGATTGAAATGTGGAAATGTTATGTTTCCTTTATGCATGTTTTATGTGATATGATTATGTTATGGTTCTTGGGCATTATTATGAAGACGGGTGGTTCCGTGATAAACTAAGGGCGGGTGAGCCCGTTATAGCTCTCCAATGCATTGGGTAACGCGAAGGAGTGAAACGTTAAGGTTTCTCCGAAGAGATTTTAGGGAATATACTGTGATGGGTATTCCAAACGTAACCAAGAGGGTTACCCCCTACGTAAGAATGTTATGAATGCCTCAAGTTACCTTTACGTATTATGATTTATATGATTTATTCATGTTTTTATGAGGTATGTTAAAGTGCCTATGTTTTATGGGTAAAGTATGATTTCATTCTTATGTATATATGAACTCATGTTTCCTTTCCATGTTTTTATAACCCATACTGAGTTTTTACGCTCATCCCAAGTTTTTGAAATGTTTTTCACAGGTCAAGGGAAAGGTACATGATAAGATGATAGAGTCAAGGATGTGTCAAGAAATAATCCATGTTTTATTTTAAATGTGTTTCCATTGATGGGAATGAAGAATACTATCTTTATGTAACCACTTTGTTTATATGTGGAATGTAATGCAAGTTTTATGATCTAATTCTCTAAAACTCTAAACCCGAAAAGATCCTCAACGTGTAATCTTGTAATAACTCAAGATTAAGTAAGGTTTAAGGCAGGGGCCTTATAGTTGGTATCAAAGGTCGGTTTAGACAACTTTAGGAGTTAGAAAAGTGTTAAATTATAATATGATTTAAATGATATAGCATTTACAGATTACCATGTTGCTTCGCCTTAGATATTTCGGTGTTCAGAATGGTTTTCCGCAGAGGAAACAAAGCAGCTATGTTGGGACGACATCAGGAGGAAGACAGCCTTCCAAATCAGCAACCTGAGATGGTCGGAATCGGAACTGAACAGTTTGTTGCAGTGATGGCACAGTTGACTCAGGCTATAAGTGGTGGTGGTATCCATGCACGAGATCAGCCAGATCAACCGCAGAGGAACATGTCAGTGGTGGAACATTTCATGAGGCAACATCCCCCATCATTCAGAGGATCATCTGACCCTGTGCAAGCTGAAGGGTGGATTAAAGCACTGGAGAAGATTTTTGATGTCATGGGGTGTTCAGACAATCAAAAGGTTAGTCTTGCTATTTACCGTTTGGAGGGTGAAGCAGATCAGTGGTGGTCTATGGTTAAAAATATCAGGGAAGCCGATGAGATTGATGCTCTTGACTGGGATGATTTCAAAGGTATGTTTCTTGAGAAGTATTTTCCTAAGGCTGTTCGACTTAGGATGGAAAAGCAATTCTTGGAATTGAGGCAAGAGGAAGACTCAGTGGCTGCCTATGAAGAAAAGTTCACTCGTTTGGCAAGGTATGCTCCAAATTTTATCCGAGACCTTGATAGTAAAATCAATCGTTTTTACTCAGGATTAAAGCCAAAGTATCGAAGGGCATTAGCTTCTCGTGAGTTTAAAAGTTATGAAAAGCTTGTTCGATGTGCTGAGAAGGTAGAAATGGAGTTTGCCGATGACCAAGTTTTCTATAACAACCAGCAGAAGAAGAGACCGAGGTGGCAGGAGAACGGTAAGAATTCTTCAAAGAAGTCTGATGGTAAGAGAACTAAGTTTCCAGTTTGTGATAAATGTGGCAAAAGGCATGCTGGGGAATGTCTTCTGAATTCTGGGAAGTGCTACCGATGTGGTAAGATGGGACATAAGGCTCGTGATTGCACTGAAAAGGATCAAGGTGAAGGTAAAAACAAATTTGATTTACAGTTAGTGAAATGTTTTAAGTGCAATGAGATGGGTCACTATGCAAACGAGTGTCCGACAAGGAGCTTGAGTGATGGGAAGCAGTTAGACTACAAGCAGAAAGGGGTGGTGAAATCCTTTGCAACTACTTCAGCGGATGTTGGGCCATCGAATGAAGTGGTGTCAGCTCCAGGGAGCTCAGTATTTTTTCGAAGATTGACTTGAGGTCGGGGTACCATCAGTTGAAAGTAAAAGAAGCAGACGACTGCGTTCCGTACTAGATATGGCCATTATGAATTTGTAGTTATGCCTTTTGGGTTAACCAATGCACCTGCTGTATTCATGGACCTTATGAATAAAATTTTCCTTGAGTTATTGGATAAGTTCGTGTTTGTGTTTTGAGGTTTGGGAAGAGATTGTGTGTGCCTTCTGATTCACAGTTGAAGAGAGAGTTGCTTTGTGAAGCTCATAGTTCTCCGTTTTCAGTTCATCCGGGCAGTACTAAGATGTATAGAGATCTGCGGGAGTATTACTGGTGGGATGGAATGAAAAGAGATATTGCTGATTTTACTGTGAAGTGTTTGACTTGTCAGCAGGTTAAAGCTGAGCGGCAGTTACCGAAAGGGATGCTTCAGCCTTTACCAGTGCCAGAGTGGAAATGGGAGAATATATCCATGGACTTTGTTGTTGGGTTACCGAAGACATCTCGAGGTAATAATACAATCTGGGTTATTGTTGATCGCTTGACCAAATCTGCTCATTTCCTTGCTATACGAGATACTTTCTCTCTTGATCAACTTTCCCGTTTGTATCTTAAAGAGATAGTCAGGTTACATGGAGTTCCCCTCTCCATTGTATCAGATCGTGATCCCAGGTTTACCTCTATCTTTTGGAAAGGCCTTCAGAAGTCGTTGGGTACTGAATTAAATTTTAGTACAGCTTTTCATCCTCAATCAGATGGGCAGTCAGAACGAACAATTCAGACATTGGAGGATATGCTACGAGCTTGTTCTATGGATTATCAGGGAAGTTGGGACCAGCATCTTTCTTTGGTTGAGTTTTCATATAATAACAGTTTTCATTCCAGTATACAGATGGCACCATTTCAGGCATTATATGGGAAGCGGTGTCGAACTCCAGCTTTCTGGGATGAAGTGGGTGAAAGAAAGTTGATGGGACCAGAATTGGTAGAAGAGATGGCAGAAAAAGTTCAGCTGATTCAGAAACACATGAGAACAGCTCAGAGCAGGCAGAAGAGTTATGCGGATAACCGGAGGAAGGATCTATCTTTCGAGGTAGGTGATCATGTTTTTCTCAAGGTTTCTCCTTGGAAAAGTGTGATGAGATTTGGTAAGAAAGGAAAGTTGAGTCCAAGGTTCATTGGACCATACGAAGTTCTAGAGAGAGTTGGATCAGTTGCATACCGAGTGGCTTTACCTCCGAGTTTATCTCAGGTACACAATGTTTTTCACGTTTCGATGTTGAGAAAGTATATGCCAGATCCATCTCATGTTTTGAGTCCAGAGGTAGTTCAGCTGGAAGAAAACCTATCTTATGAGGAACAACCGGTCCAGATTCTTGACCACAGGGAGCAAGTGTTACGGAATAAGGTGATTAAGCAGGTAAAGGTTTTGTGGAAAAACCACATGATTGAAGAGGCAACATGGGAATCCGAAAATGCTATGAGGGTTAAATACCCCCATTTATTTGATAAGTAAATAAATTGCGAGGACGCAATTCTCAAAAGGGGGGAAGGATGTAACATCCCAGGTAATTAAAGAATAAATAATTTTCATATTTATTAATATTTGAGAATTAAATATGAATTTTAATTAAAAGGGGTTGCTATGTTCGATAGCGTACCCGATACACAACGATGAGTTTCTTTGAAACTTACGTAGCACACTAGTAATATAATAATATTATTTTAAATGTTAGTTAACAAGTAGCCGTTGTACTAGCGGGAATGAATAGAAATAACTAAAATATGAATAGATATGTTTTTAGATGTTTTTACATTTACCCAATAAAAGACAAAGGCTTAAAATACGGAAGGAGTTCAATTTTAGGCTTTTATACTCTAATTTTCACTAAAGGTTCACTTATCACCTTTTAATGGTGAACCGTCATTAAATATAGTTTTGATCACTCTTATACATTCTTTTGGACCAAATAAAACTTTTATTAAGAATCGGGATATCAAATTTTACTTTGTGTAATTTTTGGTACCTTTCTGATAAAGTTCATTTTTTTTTATGAATAGTGTAAAATGTTGCATTTTAATTCAAAACCTCTTTTTGATCTAATTTATTTATATGATTAGATTATCTTTTGAATTGGTTTTAAAGTGAAATTAGAATATATTTTTACAATTTTATCCAATGGTGGTCATTGGAATCAATTTCGATTTGAAATTAGACTTAAACTGGTGTCAATCTTTTGATACTTATTGTTTTGTAAAAACACGCTATTTGCTCTGGCAGCGGGAATTAATTATTAAATTAATTAATGTGACTTATATGATTTGAATTTTGTAAAATAGACTTCATTTTTGAATTCGGAATATCAAATATAGCTTAGGGTGAATTTTTGGTAATTTTCTGAAAAACTTCAATTTTTGATGAATAGTGAAACCACTAAGTGGTAATCAAGCAAACTGATTTTTCAGTTAAATGAAAGTTTACCACTAATGTGTATTGAATTTTGAAAATCCGACATACATGGTTGTCATTAAGAAGTAAAATGTGGTTCAATGAGATTATAATAATTTTTTGGTGAATAGTAACTTATTAAGTTTTTAATCGCGATTAGTGGTAATTAGTGTAGTTTATGGTATAAATAATACTTTAATAATATAAAATGACCTAGACACATGTCCCAACCTCATTGGTTGTGTCATGGACGACCAAGACAAGCCATGGCCTAACTTGGGGACCCCATGTATCCACTTTAGTTGGAAAATGACAATAATATATTTTTATTTAATGTTAAAGTGAAAGTGACACAAACATAATATGTTTTGCGAAAACAATTTTTTAAGTGGGGTTATACAAGTCCAAATTTCGATTATAAATAGTCATTGGAAAGATAAAGAGATTTCCTATATCATAGTATTTTTTTTATAATTTTTAGACATTAAATAAATTAAAGTATTTATGATATAATAATGATGCAGCGATGACATCATTATTTGGCGATTTAAATAAAATGGAAAGATAATGAAAAATCTAAAACCTACACATGTACAAAACCAATTGGATGAATGGATTTCGATGCCTTATCACCTTATCCACGAATTCCATCAATGTGGGACCTTTTAAAACCGAAACACATTTTCAAATAATGTAATGTTTCTTTACTTTCCAAAAGTGCCCCTCCTCTCCCCTTATAAAAGGCCCCCACCTCTACCTCATTTCACACACTCTTCAAGCCATTGGCTCGGCCAACCCCTGCCCATTTGCTCTCTCCACATCCCTCTCCTCATCCTAGAGGATTCCCTTTGGGCATAATCCTTTCAAAGGAAGCCTTTAGTCTCAAACCAAAAGAAGTTACACTTTTAAAGGTAATTCATTCTCTCAAGTTCATTTGTTTTATTTTGCTTCTCCAACCCCATAAACTCTTTTTATTTACTTCTTTTGTAACAACACCAGTATCTTCAATATACTAGGATGTTGTTATAAGATTTATTTGAGCTACACTCCCACACAACTACATCAAATGGTTAAAGAACATAAGGTTTCCGTGGATGGCAAAATTCTGCCTCCCGAAACGATGATTGTTCAATACTCATTTAACACCTTCAAAGGTGGCCATTATGATGTCACTATTTTTATATATGATATATAATATGTTTATGTTTTCCTTAAGCTTCTGTTTTTTCATTTTTGGCATACCTTTATGGTTTCCATTATGGGTAAAACACGATATCTTCATTTTAGGAAGCGCGGACTACCGCCCCCTAAAAGTGATGTGATTCGTTAATGCCATATGTGGGACGTGTAAAGGATGGATTTAAAGTTATTATATATGATGTTATACTGGAATTATAATATACCTATATATATCATTATCATTTATTTCCATTAAAGTATGAGATAGAAATGAAAGTAGCGTTCATGCGTACGTACGGACTACCGTCTCCATGAACGGTGCATTTCATTTCTTATCCCCAAATGTAATGTACTATTAAAAGTACATGTATATAATGGATATATATAATTAATGCTATATCTAAATGATGAATATAATTCTGGAATTAAAATATACATAAGTCTCATTTAGTTTTAATTCCATTAATATGACAAAGAAATGAAAGTAGCGTTCATGCGTACGTACGGCTTACCGTCTCCATGAACGGTGCATTTCATTTCTTACCTCTAAATGATTATGTAATATTTTAAATACATGTATGTACTGTATATATATGACATATATGATATCTACATCATGAATACCATTCTGGATATAATGAAACATTGACCAAATTAACAACATGTAAGTGTAAGAAGTCTATTTTTGACTTAAGAACCAAATACCGACAAAATGAACATTATTAACTTAAATAATTACATGATGTTCATAACATGGTATGAAAGGAATAATGAACTTGAAAAAGGTTCTTAAGCAATTAGAGATTAACTAAAGTTTATTATTCAGGAGTTTAAAGAACGGTCGGGTCAAGTCGGATACGAGGTATGGGAACTTCTTAACCCAATTTCCATTCTTTGGGTTAATATCCTACTTTCAAATTATGTCCTGATATTATTATGTCTTATATTGTGTTTATACCTTATTTATGTGTACATATAGTAAATACACATAATAGATCTATTTTATTTAAAAATGATCATTGTATGGGACTTCGTCTCAATCTCCTTTCGTTGAGGCATATTTTATTTTATACACAACTTTCTTTTATACGGTGTATAAACCCCTTTGACTTTTACGTTTATTCAAAAGGAATCTTTTTTTTATACGAAGCGTTTACTAAACGACAAAAGGGAATGTTTTTGTCGTACGTATGCGGCGACAACGACTTCTCCGCCGTCGTAACCGTTATTTGAGTTTTGGCTTCCTCTACAAGCCATACCTTCTTTTTAAAAGAAAAATAAATACCATGTTTTACTTTTCTTTTATTTTGGTATTGAAAATGGTTTTCATAATGTTTTTATTATATCAATGTGTTGTATTGATATCTCGTGATTGAAATGTGGAAATGTTATGTTTCCTTTATGCATGTTTTATGTGATATGATTATGTTATGGTTCTTGGGCATTATTATGAAGACGGGTGGTTCCGTGATAAACTAAGGGCGGGTGAGCCCGTTATAGCTCTCCAATGCATTGGGTAACGCGAAGGAGTGAAACGTTAAGGTTTCTCCGAAGAGATTTTAGGGAATATACTGTGATGGGTATTCCAAACGTAACCAAGAGGGTTACCCCCTACGTAAGAATGTTATGAATGCCTCAAGTTACCTTTACGTATTATGATTTATATGATTTATTCATGTTTTTATGAGGTATGTTAAAGTGCCTATGTTTTATGGGTAAAGTATGATTTCATTCTTATGTATATATGAACTCATGTTTCCTTTCCATGTTTTTATAACCCATACTGAGTTTTTACGCTCATCCCAAGTTTTTGAAATGTTTTTCACAGGTCAAGGGAAAGGTACATGATAAGATGATAGAGTCAAGGATGTGTCAAGAAATAATCCATGTTTTATTTTAAATGTGTTTCCATTGATGGGAATGAAGAATACTATCTTTATGTAACCACTTTGTTTATATGTGGAATGTAATGCAAGTTTTATGATCTAATTCTCTAAAACTCTAAACCCGAAAAGATCCTCAACGTGTAATCTTGTAATAACTCAAGATTAAGTAAGGTTTAAGGCAGGGGCCTTATATACCCACTCCCTCTCTACATCTCATAAGGTATGTCCCTCATTACACCACTTAATAATCCATCTAAGAGATTATCCAATCACACTAGGTGTTCTAAGATCAACCCAATATTTAAGACCTATTATTCTATTATTTATTAGTTTCCATATTAAAATTACCTTGTATGAAATGCATATAAGTTGATTCCACAAGATAACTAACCATGAAACCCATGTTTGATGTAACACTTTCTCCGGACCTTTTCTAAATCACCCATGAGGGATTATTGTTTGCACTATCTAATTAACCCATGCTCGAAGACCCATCAAAGCACCCTTTCATGGATAAAAAATGTAAACCCCTTATCAACATAGTTTTTGACCAATCCTAAAATCAAAAAAAAATGTAAAGAACAAATGTTATAACGATAATTTAATTTACCTATTCTTTCATAAATATATGAAAACTCTTTTAGCCCATTTTGGATTCCTTCATATGAACACTCATTCAAATAATCAAATGATATGAACAAAAACAAAACATATTGAAATATATATTAGTCACCACTTATATTAATGTATTATATGTTATTACATCCACTATTACCACATGATTCATCCTCATTCACCTAAAAATTATTTATATAAATATTCCTAAAATAGAGGGAATAATAAATCTATTGTTTATCAGTGTGGAACATTGAGATAAATTTAAAATAGAAATGTATTATATGTTATGTTTTCCCAAAGGATACCTATTTAATTGATAGATTCGTAATTTTATAATTAATGTGAATTCATGATAAAATCTAAGAATATAGAGAAATTGGAGCCATCCTCATGCCATTCAGATATAAGAGGTTGAATGTCAAGATTTTAATAAAAAATTTACATTTTAAAATATATTAAAAAAATTAATAAGGCCAAAAAATATTAGTAAAACCCCACAACAAATTTATTTCCCACTATGCTCTTGTTGGCCTAGCTATTTTCACCCATACCTTGGAATTTCTACTAAACCCTTTTTCGGATCCCATAAATATTTTGATGGGATTTTATGAAACCTAATTAAGTGTTTAATCCTATATATTCCTTTTTATTCTAATTGTGATTTTTTTAATCAAATTATACTCTAAAAAAATTATATTTAATCCATAAGACCAATATAAATGTGTCATGTAATAATAAAAAATAAAAATAATAGTTAATTGTTACAATAATTTTGTTGTATTTTAAACAATTTTCAAATTACCTTGACCCATAACAACTCAATCCATTAAAACATCCCCACGATATAACTTATCCATCCTAGTAATAATATAAATATTTATTTATTGAATAACACTATCCATTGAGACCAAGTATTTTATCCCCATTTCAGGCTAAACAATGGACATACTTATAAAATTCATGTACCTAGTTTAGATAACTATCCAATTCCAATAACCCCTAAAGATATATTACATAATACACTCTCATCATTTTTAAATGACATTTTACATAATTATTTTATCTCACAACACCCCACTACATATAAAATTCATTGAACAATACTATATTTCACCAATTATACCTAAAATTACCATATCATTCTCATGCTGGTTTTTTTCTCACATCCAAGTCACAATACCACTACACTTAATGGAATTTTATTTTTATTCGATGGATAATGATTTACCTTGGAAGTTAATGAAATTTACATAACAAAAATCTTCATCATAATATCTAATGTTTCAATGAAATTATCCAATATGGTATTTACACCAACATAGTTAGAAAATTGACACTTTTTCCAAGTATCCCTATAATTGTTTTTCAAAATTGATGGAATCACTCCAAAGAATTAACTAAATTTGACCCATAATGATATACCATGATCAATCTCCATTTAAGGATACCAACTAGTCCCCAAATATGTTATTACATATTATGTATGCATAAAATACCTGACTATATACTATATCCAAAAGAAAAATATCTTCCTTTATGAGTAGTGGATCATTAGAAAAATATATTTCATGTTTTCCAAAATCTTTCCCAATAACCCTCTTGTAAATATTTACATGTTTCCCACATATGACTTCCACAGTCACTAAAATAGGATAACCAACTACATAGATACCCTCCTCAAAAAAACATTGCTAATCATGATCCATGATTGATTTATCCTAATGATCCATACCGCATGACATTATCTAGGGTTAATGACCACCATGGCGCTCTATGGAAGCACTGTTTGATTACCCTAATGATCTATGGAAAATTATAATGTCATAATTGATGTACCTCTATATATAAATTCAATTATAGTCATGTGACCCACAAATTCCTACCAACTATGAAACATTCACTATCCTATAGAAATTATATAAATTTATATTAACTCCCTATATTAAAAATATTATGGAATATCATTTAGAAACTTTCTAGAAAACTAAAAAATAATTCTTCATAAAATATATAACATGAACAAATGTGGAAAATAATGAAACTAGTAAATACTTTATTGAGTTCTAATGAATAACTCTATCATATAACCTTTAATAATACCTTTTTGTGTCACAACGTTTTTCTTCAACTCAACTCCAATCATACCCTAGAGTGATCATTATCACAATTGTGAAAGACTCTCATAAATAGCTTCCAAAAATCATGGAGAAAATATGTGTTCTAACTATATTCTAACACAATAAATATCGTAGTCATTTGTAAGCCATCTGATTCATAAAATGGAAAACACACCTCATGTATTATCATATTTAATAATTTATTGAGGCCTCACATATAGCTAATATAAAACAACTATTGACCTTGTGATCATACTACAGAAGTTAAAAGGTTTCTAATTCTATTACTCCCAATGAAGGATATATTCAGACGAACAATTTAGACATTGGTCCATTACAATTATTTATCCCTCATAAATTCACCCATATTATACACACACTTGGTTTATACTTTTTCATTTCTAAACTCATAATTTCATTAGTCTTAAAAAAATTCTAGTATGAGACACCTTATCAATAGACCATACATTTATTGCATGTTAATATAATCTTTTGTGTATCAAATTTAGTTCTTTTCATCTATCATTACAAAGGAAAACTCTTTCTAATACCAAATCAACAATAAAATGTTTCGTGTTAGCTATTTTTTGTTATCAATGAACCATTTTGTGCTCTATTATTCTCAAGTTGTATTGGGAAATGTATAAAACTCACTTAATCACCTTCATGGTGAGTAAAGATCAATCATACTCATAATAAATGAATACATTGGAATGAGTGACCTTAGATTTTACCCTATTATTAAACCACAATTGTAGAGACCCGAAGCTTGACGTATATTGACATTTCATTATATTTTAGGAATACTTAGTACATAACAAAAACACACACACAAGGATCGTAATAGTTTAGTGTCTTTGGAAACACGGAATATAATCTTCTAATCCTGGTGAAAGATCTTCAACATCTCCCATAAAGATCATTTTTTTATAAATAAAACCTTTATTTATATCCTGGGGAAAAGAAAATATAAAAGGGTGAGCTCAAATTCTCAGTAATGGTAAACAAAAGAAATATGAATCACATCATATACATAAGCACATACTTTTGGAAATCTTAACCTATAAAAGAGATCATAATTTCATAACCTGGGATAAATCATGGCAGTGAAATGTAATCAAAATAAACATAACATAAAACATGAAACTTTGTGGAATACACACATAATCATAGAGAATCATTTCTTGTTAGTCAAGAATCATTTCCAAGACTATCTTAGTGAACAAAGTCCCTTTTTGAACCGATTCACCCTCGTTTCAGTCCTGTTTCACTGAACCGGTATAACCTACCGTTCCATCCATGTCTATATCATGAGATATAAAATCTTTACCCAATGAATTGGAGGGAGATATAGGTCCCACCCATCTCATAATGATACCATTCTTATGTGTGCCACAAAATCATAAATCATACATCATTTCATAACCCATGTAATAAAAATTGGAATCTTAAACATCATGACATCATAAAAAAATTCATATATGATAAAGGAATTCATAAAAATAATTCCATCACAACATAATCAAATCAATGTAATAATAGGAATAAAAATAGAACCCTTTATTGTCTTATATGGAAAATAATTTTTATAAAACACTTGAACTTCATTCTTGAGGAAAATATCCTTTCTACTTCAAAAAAACTTTTCCTTTCTTAACATGTCGTACAATTATAAACTAAAAGAAGTTGATTAAAAATAAACTTGAAAACTTGTAAAGGAAGATTCTTGGAAATAATGTTTTAAAAATACATTCATGCCGTATAAGTTAAAAAAAACATTCTTCGTACTTTTGTCGGAAAAGTCAAAAAGTACCTCGTACGAAAAACGAAAAAAGATTCCTCTCATATCTTTTACTAAAATCTCACCGAAGGGTAAAATTGGATTCAAAAAATTATAGGCAGATGGAAATAATATTACATATTGAGGAAACATGGATTTGGATGATAAAATACACCCTAGTAAATGCCAAAGTATAAACAATCTCGGATAAAAATGAGATTGTGATATTTCCCTTACCTTAGGTCCGATTGGCTTCGTAAGTGTCCGAACCTCCTGTATAATGATTTAAATAATGTCATTTACTTATTACAGAATCATATTCATTGTTATTATATCATATATGGTTCACTTATGACTTTATATTACCCGTTCTTTTGTAAATTCATGTTAAAGTAGCGTTTTGGGTAAAATCGTCTCATTTGTTGTTCGTGTTTTAACTTGTAATTATTCATATGATTACATAGATCATTATTACTTAATTATAGAATATAAAACATGAATTGTATATAATATATATTCAGAATATACATATATATAATGGATCGATAAATGGAAAGAAATACACCGTTCATGGAGACGGTAGGCCGTACGTACGCATGAACACTGTTTTCGTTTCTTATTGAATTGAGTTGAATTAAGTAGATGACATACATATATATACACATAAATCCAGTAGCTTTATAATGTCATATATTTTATTATTATTGCTTATATATACTTTATAATCAGTCTTAAATGGTTAACATGGAGAATGAATATCATCGCGTCGTGGAGACGGTAGTCCGTAAGTACGCACGAGCGATGATATCATTTCCATAATTATTGAATTGAATTGGAGTAGATGATACAATATATCAGAATCATTGTGATGTTATAATAACTATGTATTGTTATTATTTACACCATAATACCCATCCATGTAAGGTGTTGGTGAAAAAAAAGATTACACCACAGCGTGGAGACGGTATTCCGTACGTACGCACGCGCGGTGATTTCATTTTACATAGGATGGATAGATGGTGAATTAGGATTGTTTCATACTTATAATAACATATCAGTATATGAGTGATACCGATGTTATTACTTCATAATGAAACAACCTAAGTTGAAGAAGTGAAGAAGAAATAAAGGTGAAAGAATCGGTAACGGAAATTACCTCTTCTTTGAAGCACCTTTTTGAGACCTCCTCTTAGGGAACTAAAATTGGTCTTTGAGGAAGACCAGAACCTCTAGGATGTTTCTAGGGATGTGGAGAAGAGAATTTGGTAGGGGTTGGCCGAGCTTGAAAGCTCAATGTTGTGTGAGGAAGAGAGGGAGGAGGTGCCCTTTTATAAGGGAGGAGAGGGGCACCTTTGGAATTCTTAAAAATATTAATTTATAATAAATCTAACCCCACTTAATAACCTCCAAAAATGACTCATATTAGAATATTAGATGAGATAGGGTTGTAATCTCATAAACCAATCAAATTTATACATGTTTGGATATTATTTTAAACCTTATCATTTTGATTTATCCTTATTTAATCTATTTAAGTTTATTTGTGGTAATAAAATTCTAAATTTTAAATTATAACAAATAATTACTTATTTGTTGTGAATTTTCCATAATTGTTTACTTTATAACATTATAGACCATATAAATTTAAATTTATAATTTTTAAATATTTTTGTGATTTTTAAACACTTTTATAATATGTTATTTTTATAAAATAACAATAGTGTCAATTTTGACACTGTTCATTTATTTGAATTTAAATAAAATATATACAGAAGATATGTTCAATATAAAAGCTTTAATATATTAATAAAAGGTCATATGTATCTATAAAATTAGGTGATCACATTAAATAGTTCATATAATATTTATTTTATTATTTTTAAAACCATTTATTTGGTTTATCTCTTAATAAAATAATTACTACATCATTTTTGTATAATTATTTAATATACTTATTTGTTGCATAAAAATTTAAAATAAAATCCTATGATGAAGATAAATATATTACCTTTCAGAAAAATACTTTTACTCTAATTTATCATCTTAAAATCACAATATTTAAATTGTTATATTTATTAAATTATGAAGTTGACAACTTTGGAATCATTTAAAATAAAATAATATAAGTGTCATAATTTCTTTTATAGAACTTCAAATAGTCCAATATTATACCATTGGATGATTATAGTTTACATTTACATGAACAATAAATTTTTTTCAGGGTTTTGTGCATTTTATGGTCACTATTAGTTTAATAAAAACAATATTCTTGATTTTTCACTAGATAAATAATTTCTGCATCACTATTGTGTCACAATTAATGATAATTATTTAATCCCAAAAAATTCTAGATAAATTCTCATGATGTATATAATTTTGTTAGATTTCTGGATACTATTCATGTCCGAAGTTTTATGATGTTTATCACTAAGTTAAAATTATTATACTTATAAGATTTAAGAGAGTGACATGTTGTCACTTTCTTTGGTTTTAATAATAATTAAATTATTTTCATGGTCAAAAGTCCATAAAATGAATCTAATCTGACCCTTAGTTGATATTGGTTTACTTTTAGCCATAAAATAGAATTTTGGCATGTGTTAGGATAATTTTATAATATTATATTTACCCTTAATTACCCGATTTATCTTTAACTATGGTAAATAAAATTTACCGTAGTTACTATTCATAATTCCCAAAAATAAAAAGTAGCCTATTAACATAATTTGGACCCACTGATCCCAAATATGGAATCCATTTTTTAAAATTCAATACACATATGTTTCAGAAATTAAATTAAAATTAATCCCGTTGTCGAATAAAAACGGGTTTTTCTTTAAAACATTACAAAAGATTGAATTGATTTAACCTACGAATTCAAGGTAAAATCAATGCTAATGACATACATTATATTAAATGGTAAAAATATATTCTATTTATACTTTAAAACCATTCAATATTATTATTTAACCACATAAGATATTATGATGAAAAAAGTTGTTTTTAATTAAAATATAGCGTGTTTTTACTATTCATTAAAATATGAAAGTTATCGGAAAAATATCAAAACATTATCTAATGTAAATTTTTACATCTTGATTCAAAAGAAGAATTTTATTTTGTCAAATTGAACATATAAACATGTCAAAAACTAGATTTAAAGTGGGTGCGCCATCAAAAGGCGGAAAAACTGTATTTTTTGAAAAATACTTATTTTACCCGAAATAATTATTTTGTTCTTATACCATGTTCTAGAAATGTGTAAGATGAATAATAATGTTATAAAATTAAAAATTTAGTTAACACTATTCATAACGGCTAGTTCATGAAATTATTATAATAATATATCGTTGTTTATTAAAACCCAGTATTGCGCACAACACACGCTATCGAGGAAGGTCGCGATTGCGTGTAATGCAAGCCAAGTCATGGTTGCGTGTTGTGAAAGAATCCTTAGTTGTTTCATATAAAATAATCCAACCATATTTCATTTATACATTGAATATATATATACTCAGTGTTGTGTAGAATAACTATTATCAAAATTTTGTGTAACACGATCCAAGAATAGTGTTGCGTAAAATGCAAGCTAATACGGTGTTGCGTATAGCGCAAGGTAATATTGGTGTAGAATACAACACAAGACATTAATGAAATTAAAAGAATATTTTTCATAAAATCTCGGGGTGTTACATTCTACCCCTTTAAAATGAATTTCACCCTCGGATTTCATCGGGGTTATAAATGGGTTACTATTTGAAAGTTTCTTTGATAGAAACCCACATCGTAAAAAGGAATACCAAAACTTATCTTTAAAAACTAAAGTATAAAATGTAATGGTTACCCCAGTTAACTAATCACTGGGTATCCACATAAGAGAACATAGGTGAAAATATGGACATGGAAGAGAAATATAACCATCATGTTCTGATGGAGAGTGGTAGATGACATGGCTATGAAAAATCCAACAATCACAAAGCCATAAATTTGTGATGATCTAGGGTACCATCGGATTCATCGGATATAAGATCACTAGGAAAACATTTTTGGTTTTCAATATCATTTCCCTAAAGTTGAAAATTTTGAATTAGAAGAAATACTTACTTGATTTTGGTACAATCTCACTATTGTTCGTGAATTGAACAATTTCCACTTCATCCCTTAAAGAAATGAAGTTGAATTTGTTATTCGTGATGTGTTAGAAGATCATGTGGTAGAATGATGGGTCATTCCATCTCTTTCAAAAAAAAGGTTAGCAAAAGTTATAAGTCCATCTTATGGTTAGATTAATCATATATGGTTCCAAAAATGAACTTATACTTCATATATCATACCACTTAATAAAATAAAACTAGTTTATACTAACCAGGGACTTCCTGCAGGCCAGTGGTAGGCGATAAAGGCCAGTCGCACTTCGGTTCTGGGTTCGATTCCCATAGCCTTGTCCAACGCGACGGGCTGTCGCCCGTCCTACAGGTTGTCCTTTTTCTAAAACTATATTACTATAACATCCCATCAATAATATTGAAAAACAAACAATACTAACTTATGTCCAACATAATCCATTCCAATCTTTAGGATTATCCATAATAATGCAGTCCACTCTCACAGATTTAATACCATCGTTTATCCCCATATATCATAAGATATATCTTGTTGGTCACATTCCAAACATTCAAAGGACTTAATCATGTACTCTCTTGAATACCCATTGAACCTTATTGAAAACATGAGTGCTGTTAAAAGTTACCTCTTTCCACATACCAAAATCCTCAAAATTCTATATACTCAAACCATGATATAACCTTATCCTTATATCATTCATGAGATCATGAATACTATCAAACATTTAATCTTCTCCTTATCTCTTCATTATGCGCATATCATCTACATTCCAAAAATATCTGAATAAGCTTTCATGGATACTGGTAACATTAATCATACACTTTCAAAACTCAAGGAAAGGCAACAGTGTAACAATCCTTAGATGCCTCTTTATACCATAATACCATGAGATTACATCTACAACATTACACATGATAAACATGTAATCATTCCACTACATTCTTAAACCATTGACCGAGCTTCAACAATTATTTCATCTCAAATATCATTTGTAGTCTCTTCATCATCATCAACATAAATACTACCCATACGACCATACTGATTCTCTTCATGATACATTACCTTAGGGTATTGGTTTGCATAATGCCCGTACATTCCACATTAAAAACATTTAACCATTGATGATGTCATTGCAATACCATTATCCTCATCCCTGGTGTTAACTGAACCTTTTCCGTTACACTTACTGGCTTTGTGTCCTTCTTTTCCACACCCAAAGCATCTTCCAGTTCCTTTGAAACATTCTCCTTGATGCCTCTTCCCACATGATTTACATAGGGGAAATTGAACTTTCTTTCCTCTATGATCATCATGAAATGCCATCTTTCTCTTATTAGCCGAGTCAGGAAACTTACCAAATTTTACTTTACTGATCATATTATGAGATTGCTGATTCGGAATAATAATGATGTTTGGAATTCCAAATCCCATTTCATTTGGTTTATCATGAAGAATATCTTTCCATTATATATCATATCCTCCATTATCGTGAATCATCTTGTTTCCAGCCATTTTCTAAAACCCAAAAAGAATAGTGTGAGAGGCAAAAATCATAATAAAGGGGGAGTAACTTCAATATCTAACATCTTTGGTTTAATCTAATATCGTTACCATAGTTCTAGGACTATATCCTATATGTATACTTATCCTTAGGGGCATCCCTAGACATACCTTAGAAATATCTCTAGGGATCTCACTAACGTTTTCGCATCCTAGTTTCTAAAGGATGACTAAACCTCCCTCTGATACCAACTGTAGAGACCCGAAGCTTGACGTACATTGACATTACATTACATTTGCGGAATACTTAGTACATAACAAAAACACACACACAAGGATCGTAATAGTTCAGTGTCTTTGGAAACTCGGAATATAATCTTCTAATCCTGGTGAAATATCTTCAACATCTCCCATAAAGATCTTTTTTTTATACCTAAAACCATTTTTTATATCCTGGGGAAAAGAAAACAAAAAAGGGTGAGATCAAATTCTCAGTAAGGGTAAACAAAAGAAATATCAATCACATCATATACATAAGCACATACTTTTGGAAATCTTAACCTGTAAAAGAGATCATAATTTCATAACCTTGGATAACTCATGGCAGTGAAATGTAATCACAATAAACATAACTTAAAGCAAGAAACTTTCTGGCATACACACATAATCATAGAGAATCATTTCTTGTTAGTCAAAACTCATTGCCAAGACTATCTTAGTGGACAAAGTCCCTTTCTGAACCGAGTCACCCTCATTTCAGTCCTGTTTCACTGAACAGGTATAACCTACCATTCCAGCCATGTCTATCTAATGAGATATAAAATCTTTACCCAATGCATTGGAGGGAGATATAGGTCCCACCCATCTCATAATGATACCATTCTTATGTGTGCCACAAAATCATAAATCATACATCATTTCATAACCCATGTAATAAAAATGGGAATCTTAAACATCATGTCATCATAAAAAAATTCATATACAATAAAGGAATTCATAAAAATAATTCCATCACAACATAATCAAATCAATGTAATAATAGTGATACAAAGAGAACCCGTTATTGTCTTAGATGGAAAATAATTTTGATAAAACACTTGAACTTCATTCTTGAGGAAAATATCCTTTCTACTTCAAAAACACTTTTCCTTTCTTAAAATGTCATAAAATTATAAACTAAAAGAAGTTGATTAAAAATAAACTTGAAAACTTGCAAAAGAATATTCTTGGAAATAATGTTTTAAAAATCCATTCATGCCGTTTAAGTTAAAAAAAACATTCTTCGTACTTTGTCGGAAAAGTCAAAAAGTACCTCATACGAAAAACGACAAAAGATTCCTTTCATATCTTTTACTAAAAACTCACTGAAGGGTAAAATTGGATTTAAACAATTGTAGGTGGATGGAAATAATATTACATATTGAGGAAACATTGATTTGGATGATAAAATACACCCCAGTAAATGCCAAAGTATAAACAATCTCGGATAAAAATGAGATTGTGATATTTCCCTTACCTTAGGTCCGATTTGCTTCGTAAGTGTCCAAACCTCCGGTATAATGATTTAAATAATGTCATTGACTTATTACAGAATCATATTCATTGTTATTATATCATATATGGTTCACTTATGACTTTATATTACCCGTTCTTTTGTAAATTCATGTTAAAGTAGCGTTTTGGGTAAAATCGTCTCATTTGTCATTCGTGTTTTAACTTGTAATTATTCATATGATTACATAGATCATTATTACTTAATTATAGAATATAAAACATGATTTATATATAATATAAATTCAGAATATACATATATATAATGGATCGATAAATGGAAAGAAATACACCGTTCATGGAGACGGTAGGCCGTACGTACGCATGAACGCTGTTTTCGTTTCCTTGTTGAATTGAGTGGAATTAAGTAGATGAAATACATATATATACACATAAATCCAGTAGCTTTATAATGTCATATATTTCATTATTATTGCTTATATATACTTTATAATCAGTCTTAAATGGTTAACATGGAGAATGAATCTCATCGCGTCGTGGAGACGGTAGTCCGTACGTACGCACGAGCGATGATATCATTTCCATAATTATTGAATTGAATTGGGGTAGATGATACAATATATCAGAATCATTATGATGTTATAATAACTATGTATAGTTATTCTTTACACCATAATACCCATCCATGTAAGGTGTTGGTGGAAAAACAGATTACACCACGGCGTGGAGACGGTATTCCGTACGTACGCACACGCGGTGATTTCATTTTCCCTAGGATGGATAGATGGTGACTTAGGATTGTTTCATACTTATAATAACATATCATTATATGAGTGATACTGATGTTATTACTTCATAATGAAACAACCTAATAAGAAGAAGTGGAAGAAGAAATAAAGGTGAAAGAATCGGTAACAGAAATTACCTCTTCTTTGAAGCGCCTTTTTGAGACCTCCTCTTAGGGAACTAAAATTGGTCTTTGAGGAAGACCAGAACCTCTAGGATGTTTCTAGGGAAGTGGAGAAGATAATTTGGTAGGGTTGGCCGAGATTGAAGGCTCAAAGTTGTGTGAGGAAGAGAGGGAGGAGGTTCCCTTTTATAAGGGAGGAGAGGGGCACCTTTAGAATTCTTAAAAATATTAATTTATAATAAATCTAAACCCACTTAAAAACCTCCAAAAATGACTCATATTCGAATATTAGATGATATAGGGTTGTAATCGCATCAAACAATCAAATTTAGACATGTTTGGATATTATTTTAAACCTTATCATTTTTATTTATCCTTATTTAATCTATTTAAGTTTATTTGTGGTAATAAAATTCTGAATTCTAAATTATAACAAATAATTACTTATTTGTTGTGAATTTTCCATAATTGTTTACTTTATAACATTATAGACCATATAAATTTAAATTTATAATTTTTAAATATTTTTGTGATTTTTAAACAGTTTTATAATATGTTATTTTTATAAAATAACAATAGTGTCAATTTTGACACTATTCATTTATTTGAATTTAAATAAAATATATACAGAATATATGTTCAAAATAAAAGCTTTAATATATTAATAAAAGGTCATATGTATCTATAAAATTAGTGGATCACATTAAATAGTTCATATAATATTTATTTTATTATTTTTAAAACCATTTATTAGGTTTATCTCTTAATAAAATAATTACTACATTATTTTTTTATAATTATTTAATATACTTATTTTTTGCATAAAAATTTAAAATAAAATCCTATGATGAAGATAAATATATTAACTTTCACAATAAAACTTTTACTCGAATTTAGAATCTTAAAATCACAATATTTAAATTTTTATATTTATTAAATTATGAAGTTGACAACTTTGACATCATTTGAAATAAAATAATATAAGTGTCATAATTTCTTGTATGAGACTTCCAATAGTCAAATATTCGACCATTGGATGATTATAGTTTACATTTACATGACCAATAAGTTTTGGTCAGGGTTTTGTGTCTTTTATGGTCACTATTAGTTTAATAAAAACTATATTCTTGATTTTTCAGTAGATAAATAATTTCTGCATCACTATTGTGTCACAATTAATGATAATTATTTAATCCCAAAAAATTCTAGATAAATTATCAGGATTTATATAATTTTGTTAGATTTCTTGAGAATATTCATGTTCAATGTTTTATGATGTTTATCACTAAGTTAAAATTATTATACTTATAAGATTTAAGAGAGTGACATGTTGTCACTTTCTTTGGTTTTAATAATAATTAAATTATTTTCATGGTCAAAAGTCCATAAAATGAATCTAATCCGACCCTTAGTTGATATGGGTTTACTTTTAGCCATAAAATAGAATTTTGGCATGTGTTAGGATAATTTTATAATATTATATTTACCCTTAATTACCCGATTTACCTTTAACTATGGTAAATAAAATTTACCGTAGTTACTATTCATAATTCCCAAAAATAAAAAGTAGCCTATTAACATAATTTGGAGCCACTGATTCCAAATATGGAATCCATTTTTTTAAATTCAATAAACATAAGTTGCAGGAATTAAATTAAAATTAATCCCGTTGTCGAATAAAAATGGGGTTTTCTTTAAAACATTGCAAAAGATTGAATTGATTTAACCTACGAATTCAAGGTAAAATCAATGCTAATGACATACATTATATTAAATGGTAAAAATATATTCTATTTATACTTTAAAACCATTCAATATTATAATTTAACCACATAAGATATTATGATGAAAAAAGTTGTTTTTAATTAAAATATAGCGTGTTTTTACTATTCATTAAAATATGAAAGTTATCGGAAAAATATCAAAACTTTATCTAATGTAAATTTTTACATCTTGATTCAGAAGAAGAATTTTATTTTGTCAAATTTAACATATAAACATGTCAAAAACTAGATTTAAAGTGGGTGCGCCATCAAAAGGCGGCAAAACTGCATTTTTTGAAAAATACTTATTTTACCTGAAAAAATTATTTTGTTCTTATACCATGTTATAGAAATGTGTAATATGAATAATAATGTTATAAAATTAAAAATTTAGTAAACACTATTCATAACGGCTAGTTCATGACAATATTATCATAATATATCGTTGTTTATTAAAACCCAGTATTGCGCACAACACACGCTATCGAGGAAGGTCGCGATTGCGTGTAATGCAAGCCAAGTCAGGGTTGCGTGTTGTGAAAGAATCCTTCGTTGTTTCGTATAACAGAATCCAACCATATTTCATTTATACATTGAATATATATATACTCAATGTTGCGTAGAATAACTATTATCAAAATTGTGTGTAACACGATCCAAGAATAGTATTGCGTATACTGCAAGCTAATACGGTGTTGCGTATAGCGCAAGGTAATCTTGGTGTAGAATACAACACAAGACATTAATGAAATTAAAAGAATATTTTTCATAAAATCTCGGGGTGTTACAACAATCCAAGCCATTTGGAATCAATGATTTCCATTCATGGGCTCACACACCCTTAAAAAAATGTTATGTATCTGAAAAAACTCCCTATTAACAAAAAACACAGACCTCACAAGGTATAATAATACATTGACACTATAGTAACACATACTGAAGAAACTATACATGCCTACTTAATACTATCGGTGGTTCTAACCCAACAAATAACCACTTACCCCTATCAAAATTGTTAGTTATAGGATTGAGTTTATCAAATTTTTGCATATTGTTAGTGTTACCTTTTGTGTGATTCATTTTTTGAATATTTCACTACATGATATATTTATAATAAATCACACTATTAATTTGGATAATGATAATTTATCACAACATTTATAATTCATATATTTTAATTATTTAAGTATTTTAGGTCTATAATATATTATTTGATCCTACTGTGTTAAATTTCAGAGTTTTTTCCATATTTTTGACTTTATGATGGTATTTATAACCCAAATAAATCTGGTTATGAACCTTTTGAAGGTATGAATAAATTATATGAATGTTGGTCAAAAGCATAAAAAATATTCTCTTAAATTTATGTAAACTACTTTACATTTTACGAAAAATAACTTACGATGATAAATGAACCTTAAAATCTAAACTTTATGAACTATTGATTCTTATGAAGAAATATATACTTTTTGAATTATTATATGAAATTTGATTTTATAATTAATCTATGCCTTATGTTAATGTTATTTTTATATTTTTCAAGTCATTTTTAGAATTTTTTACAGAAATTTTGTGATGAATTTTGGAATCTCAATTCATGATATAATAAACTTCTCAATACTTTGAGAAATCCATATATAGATAATTTTGGGGATAAAAATCCAACCATTTGAAAATTTATATATAAATTATGGGCATAAAAACTCAATGGAGATACGATATAGATATGAAAATTAGAAAAGAGTTTAAATATCATTCTATGATTTATGACCTACTATTTTTCTGATCACTATCAAATAGGTTCAATGTGTAATTGTTTTTATGGAGTGGATGTAATACTATGTGATTATATTCATTATCTTTTGCATGATCATGTCCAATGTTTTATCTATTTTTTATTTTTTATTATATAATTGGATTACAGCTTCATAATAACATTTCCTTTATAATTGATTTTTGGGTTCCCCTTCCAAATCAAGTTTAATTTTCATCATACACCCATAGTAAAAGGTAGGTGTGTTGGGTTGTGACTCCCGCTAGAGATAAAGTTCTTTTATATGTTTTTATACTCTAGTTAATATTCTTGGATGTTTTTCAAAACTTGTAAATGAAAATATATCAGGGTTGTTCCTACATGTTTGAAAATTTAATGGTCTCTAAAAGGTTTTCACTACCATTAAAAAATGAGGTTTTGGATTTTATGGGCATCATTCCTCCTATAGATAACTAATGAGAAAAGAGTTTATATAATATCAAATTCATATGAAAACTATAAAAACATGATATTCATGATTTTATAATTATGATTCAAAAATTTCATATCATTATATATTTTTTAAACTGTTATTGTTATGCAATCATACTTCAAATTTTATTCTAACATCACTCTGATAAGTAACATTCTTTTGTTAATATATTTAAAATTTTACGATGTTAAATTGAACTCCCCTATAGAACACTTTTTACCTCTCAAACAGGTCTAAAAATTAGTAGAAGAGCATATACCGTTTAGAGTTAGTTAAAACTACCCATATTTTTATTATCAGTACTGTGTCTAAGATTTAATCATAAATTGGAAAAAAATTCCTTTGAAATTCTAGAAAAAAATATAAAAATGAATTAATTCCCCAAAAAATAATTTATTTAAATGATAGTGATTCTAAATAAGGACAAGTGGGGATGAATGTATTTCACATAAATTTAATATCGTTGTCTGATAAATTTGAAACCACATAAACTACCTAATTTTAATACCAGTACAATCGTGAGTAACAATGTGGTAAATTTTATAAAAATGTATTGTAGTGAATATATTGTAGTATGATGATACTTTATTTGTTAATAGTGAATTTATAGAATGCAAGAAAAGTCAAGAAATTTTTAGGATATTGTAAGTCACACACTACATTACTAACACGATCATGTGGAAAAAACATGGAATACTACATGTAGAATCAAAATAAATTTAAAATGCTAAAGATGAAATTGTGAACCATATGTTCCATATATTTATAAGCATCATAAATTCTATGAGTCATCTTATTTATGATTTGGAAAACATGCATATTTTTAAAATTATCCAGTGGTCAATAACTAGGAAGTGATATGAAAAAAGTGGCAATCAATGAGATAAATAATTTAAATAAATATAAATTAGACGAACAAATTAGTTCACTGTAATAAAATGAAATCATACTAAAGAAAATTATTAACGAGGACACTTAAAAGAATAAAGTAATACCACATAAATCATATATAAATATTTCTTCTTATTGTTTTTACTATGAGTCACATGAATGTGTGAAAGATATGGAGGATCACTTCCTTAATGTTTTTTAAATGATGAAAATAAAGAAAGTACTCATAATGTGCTATTGAAAAGATTATGAAAAATATATTTAATATAAGAAAGTAAATTATTTTAAACACAAAAATGTGTCAAAACTAATGTGTTATTAGTTCAGAAAGAGGTTATTAATGAATTTAGACTCTCATAAGTTGAATCATCTATGAAATGAAATGATGTATAAGAAGAGGAGATGTGAGAAATTATGGATGGATAATTTTTTACAAAATAATATGAATACAATGTTGATTATAGAATAGAAATAATAGTTTCTAATCTATCAATAATGGTTACAAATAAAAATTGGTTATAAAATATTCAAAAACTATTTTAGGTTCTGAATCATATTCTAAAAATTATGTTAATAAAGTATCTAAGAAAATTAAGATATTATATAAAGATGTTTTAATAATGAATAAATTATGTTGAGTATGACTATTATAAAATATAAATGTTTCCATATAAAATAAATAACTAACTCATATGTATATGAAAATAACTAAAAAATGAGAATATAAGAAATATTTATTCTTGTTCCAGTGAATGAGTGTGTAGTTATTTAGAATATACTCAAAAAGAGAATGATAATATGAGGAATGAAATGGTTAATTTAATATACAACTTATATAAATTTGATTAAGTAAAATAAAATTTTGATAAGATGATGAATATGAATAATCCAAATATAGATAAGACAGGTTTTTGAAATTGTAATAAAAATCATAAACTATATAATACCTAATTTATTAAATATACCAAATTTAAGGTTTCTTCAGTTACATATTTTAGGTTTAATATGAAATGGAATTATTCTAATGATTGTTTTTTATGATTTACTTAGTTGGTAGGTTATTTAAAAATTCCATTCTTTGAATATATCCTCTAAATTACACATTACATTTTTAATTTAATTCAGGAACATAATGATTATATTACTTTTCCTATTAAACACAAGATAAAAGGGAAACTATAATTGTTTTATTTTGGACTTATTTTAGGAAATATTTGTTAGGAGTGTTAGCGACACATGGTGAATGGAGAGTGGATTCACTAGACATATAACTAGAGAACCATCATTTTTTTTCTATCATCCAATAATCCAATGGAGGATTTATAACATTTAGTCATTACTTAATGGGAATTATTAGAGGATTCAAGGGAGTATGTAATTTTAATGTTGTTATAATTCTAAAGTGTTTAATTTAAGTGGATTAAAAAATAATTGAATAAGTATTTCATAACATTGTGATTATTTAATAAATTATATGTTTGAGGATAATATTTTTTTTCAAGAATGAATCTCTTTTTATTTATACAAATATATATATATATATTATAATATTTTTATTGAAAATACTAATCAAAATTTTATGTTTATTTTTTATATAAACAAATAATATCTTATTGAAAGGAGGATTAGAAATAAATTTTTTACACCATCCAAACTATTAAATCACAGTTACTTTATACAATTTCATGATCTTAAAATATATATTTTTTTATTTAAGCAAAAATGCATAATATCATAAGGAATCTACCATATACATTAATGATATTAAATTTTAATACCTATTAAGGTTATTAATATTGGTTTATTTTTTCAAAAGAAAATTTATATATTAGGATTTAGGTTTTTTTATTTTAACATGGTTACATTCACATGGTTTTTACCTCCTAAAAATGAGGCCTTAGATAAATTTATACAATTTTTTTATAGAGTTAAAAATATAAAGGGATACATAATTATATTAATTATAAGTGAAAGTGGTGTATAATTTGTTAATATGGAAATCTAGGAATTTAATAATAAAATCGTTATTCTCAATTTTTCTATAGCTAAACATGAAAAATGGTGTTTTTTGAATGAGAAATAAGACTATTTAAAAAAAATATTCACTGAATTTAATTTTAAAAAAATATTTTTTTAAATTATTAATATTTTGTATTAATATTTAGATAGAGTAAAATTAAGAATATATTAATGGAAACCCATAATGAATTATTTAGTGGGAATAGACTTAAAGTTGGATACTTTAGATTTTCTGGTTGTAATGTTTTTATTTAAAATTCTTAGGGAAAAATTAATATGTTTTATAAAAAGAGTGATAAAAGAATATTTATTTGATATTGAGATAATAGTATAGATTTTCGAGTTTATAATAGGATTACTGTAATAATAAAAGATTTATTTCATGTTAAATTTAATGAGTCTAGTTTCAATTATTAAAAATTATATTTAAGGAACTACTAGGAATAATATATAATGATTAATTTTATTGAAGATGAACCTTGAGTGGGTGGATACTCCTTTTAAATATAATTTCACTATTTAAACGAATATTATAGATAAACCAAAAAATAATTAATTAAAAATGTTTATTATAAAATTGGTTTTGCGAAATATATTTATTTTTTACATTTTTTCCTTTTATTACTAAATTTTTTCCCAATGATTAGTGGGATTCTCAACAAGATTCTAGATGTTTTGTTTCTAAGGATGATGATGTAAACCAATTTTCAAGAAATAATTTTTGGAATTTAGTTGAACCTCAGTAAGATTATCATATTATATAAACTATATAGATTCTTAAAAATAAAATACATGAATCCGGTCATATAGTAAAAAAATAGACTTGTTGCTTAATGATTTAATAAATAATATATAATATATATTGATAATTTTTTTTCTAATCAATGGGATTGAATCTAATAGTATTTTATTGTATTTTTTCTTATTAATGATTTAGTGTTTTACAAATAGATGTCGAAAATAGTTTTTAAAGTGTCTTAATTTCCTATTAAGTGAATGTCAATCAATAGAATCTCTAAGAAAATGAAAAATTTCCTTGTAATGTTTTTAAATATACCAATTGCCTTATATGGTTTTAAACATGATCCTAGAGGATTGTATGGTAATATAAATTTCTTCATAATGAATAATGGTTTTATAAAATTAAATATTTATCTGAAATAATTTATTATAAATATTTATAATTGTATTTTAATTATCCAAATATATGTTAATGATATAGTTTTTTGTTCTTGTAGCAATTAATTTTGAAATAAATCCTTTAAATTTAAGAATTATGAATTTTAAATGATTTAGATGTGAGAGTTAAAATTCACTCATAGACTATATAATTGTTAATGATGTAGGTGAATATCTTTTAATAAATATTATTATGATAGAAAATTTGTAAAGATGTATAGTCTCGACTAAAATAAAAACATTTAGAACACATATGATTACTAATAAAAAATTGGATTTAGTTGAATCTAGAAAGATATTGGATAATAAAATTCATTAGAGGTATGATAATAATTTTATTATAAATAAATAATTATGTACCTGAAATTATAAATAGAATTTTTATGTGTGGCATATTTAAATTAGAACTTAAATATATTAAATTAAAGGATATTAAAAATTAGATAGATATATTAATGTAAAGGTAAAAATAAAAATGATATATATTTTTTCATATCCTAATTTTAATTTAGGATGATATATGATTTATTGATGGATTACATCATGTATATTTTACCTTTTAAAATTTTAATTTCATAATTCTCGAAGAATAAATTACCAGTTTTGTTATCAATATCTAACACTATGTATATAGCTGTTGGTAATATTTGTTATCAAGTCTTGCGATATAGCAAACCAATATTTGGATTTAATATTTATTGTCAATATAAGAAAATTTATATTGATAATATGTATGTTACATTAATTGAAATAACATATTAAATGATTCAACAACAAATCATATTGACATTAGATTTTATTTTATTAGATGTCATGTTAATAAAGGATATTTTTAGGAATCTATATCAACTGATCATATATTTTCGGATAGTTTTACTAATACATTAAATATAGTGAAATTTTATAAAATTAAATTTTGTCTTTTAATTATGTTAATTCAGTTTAATATAACGAAGTGATAAATTTTATTAATAATTAAGGTATATTACTATTTTGATGCACTCAAACTATTTCTATAACCAAATTTGATATTTTTTAAGTTTATTGATTTGTTTTTAACTAAAATGATTAAGTGTATAAGATTTTATAACTATTTCTTATTTTTAATTAATTTATTTAAAATAAGTAACTACTTTGTTATTTCTTATTTATTTTTATTTTAATTGGAAATATATATTCTTGAATAGATTGAAAATACTTTCATAATATTATTGGTATTTTCTTTACTAAATATGTATGTTTTTTAATAAATACTTTAAGAGATTTATTATATATATATATATATATTTAATTGAAGAAAAAATGTTTGATAATGTTAAAAAAATTCATTACTATTTTAATGTATTTGAAATAATTAATTCTTATTTTATCATTAGAATACGCTAACAATAATGTTATTGTAAATTAAAACTGGTGTTTTTAAAAAAACTAAATTTATTTTTATGAAATAATTTAAAAATGGGGAGAGTTTTTAAAAATTCTATTATTATTATTGTAAATTACAGATGGTAAACATTTTAGTTTGTGTATGAGTTTATTAAATTATGGGATATTTTTTATTTTTTATTTTTTTTATGTTTTGAATATCACACTACCTCACATGTTTATAATAAATAACTTTTTTTATTTGGATAATAATTTTTTTTTCATTGAATTGATAATTCATATATTTTTATTCTTTATGTATTTGATGTTTATAATATTTTTTTATTTGGATTTATTAATTTATGGGTATTTTTAAAATTCTATAACATTATGAAAGTATACATTAAAATTATGATGGTATATGATAACATTAAATTTTTTATTATAAAATATATGTGGAATCACCCTAACTATTTAAAAAATTTTATACATTAAGATAATTATACCTTACAATGGAAAATAAACTTTTTATCCAAAACCCTATAGTAAATTATTACTTATAGTGAAAGATATAATTTGATAATTTCTTCATCCAAAATGTTTTTATAAGTAATTTAAATTTATATTATTATTATTTTTATATGTTTATGATGTTTTTGTGGTTTTTTTGTTTTACTTTGTAGCTGTATTTTTTTAGAAACTAATTTTATGATTCAATATATTTATCATAATTTTAAAAAACATTCATGGAGAGGATTGTGGAGATCCAAAGCTAACAATTAGAAATTTATTTATGTACACTAATCATGGAAACAAGATTGAGAGATGATACTAATATAAGAATTATGAATGTGATCAAACTATTCTACTATGATTTATATTCCTCTACATGTATGATTACTGTCAATGAGAATTAACAAGAAATATTATTGTTATAGTGATGAAAATACTATTAAATTCTTTTCATTATCTATTATATTATTGTTTTAAAATTTCTATGTATTTTTTTATTCCATCATTTTTTTCCTTTAAAATAATGTTTGGTTCTCCAATATAAAAAGTTGTTCTATTGGGTTGTGAATCCCACTCAAAATTAATGGTTTTTGTAGGTTGGTTTTACAACGATTCAATTTTTTTCCTCTACACATGTAAATGTAATGGTATGTAAAAGGTTATCATTTCTTTTAAAAGTATAGTTTTATCATAGTGGGTACCATTCCGCTTATAGAGATGATGGGATTTAAGTTTAAATATTGTAAAAAAATGATTTAAAAAACTTTGAAATTTTATAGTTCTAGTTTTTTTAATTCCATTTAATATATTCATTACTTATTACTATCTATTTTTTAATTGTTACCATTATTTATATTGAATTAGAATTTTAAGGGTATATTACTCTATTATAGAACAATAGTTTTTTAATCTATTATTTTTTATATGTTCTATTAACCTCCCCTCTGAAACATTTTATATATCTTGAACTGGGATAATAAAACCACCACCAAGGCATACGATATTTTTATTTTACTATAACCCATGAGAATAGTTAAATTACAAATCATTACACATGGTATAAAATATCAAAACCCTCCCCACTATAGATTTATCACTACACGCAATTGAATATTTCAATACAACTATATAAAAGTGGTAATTATAAGAAAAAAATAATACTTTGTTTTAGTTTACTAACATTCCCATATTTTTTTATTTTGGAAAAAATAGTATATTTTTTATTGTTGAATAACCAATAACAAAATTCATAAAACACCTATTTTAATTCATTTTCAAAAAAATTAAAAAACCATTCATTTTTTAAAAATATTTTTCCCAAAAAAAATCTAAAACCATTTCCCAATCACAAGAATGTTTTCACGTTTTAGGTCATGTTAAATTCTCTTTATGGTTCATATATTCATGGAATATACCACCTTGGGCCAAATATAACTATCAAAATATATGGCAGTAATCCCATATCTCTGGTAACATAGATCAATACCTTACATGTGTTAGATTAGAAGAATGTCAATATTTATCTAATGTTATGAAAATATTATCTCTGTCTATATTTCGTATATATAATTTCAAATAATTTTTTCCCTATCTCAATTTTAATTACCTATATCTGACCAACCAAACTGTTAACAATATTGAAGCACTATGATACCTCTGCTGTGCTTACCAAAATTCTCTAGGCTCTTGACATGTGGAAAGAGTCTATGTAAAACCATAACAGTCTATACAATATATAATATAACATAAGACACCAAACTAATAATATAAAAAACCATAACTAGACATCAATGTATGTAAGTGGAAATTACAATAGTGATGTAAATATATAGATAAAATAACAAAATTATGTAAAAAGATGAACCAATACTATACAATATATCATCCATGTGACACTATTTATTTCTACCAAAATCATATATATATATATATAATAAAAAATAAAACATGATTACCCCACTTCATATTCCCAATCCTCTGCTTTGTCTTATGTTTATTCCCTTGTCAAGCTATCCTATCCTAATCACTATTGTAACTAAACATCCCAACCAAAATACCATCCATAAGGTTTATACAGCCACATATGTTCATGTACAAGGTGTGACAAATAAACCATAGTATGGAACCACCAATAGGTCTTTTAATATATGATAAAATATTCCAATTGTAAGCCTAGAAAATAAATAAAATAATTATACATAACATAAAAGGACCTGAGTTAGATCATCAGGTGATTACTAGAAAAATAAAAAACCTAAACCTAACCACAAAAGTTTTCATCAAATAATTATATAATTTTAACTCATGAAAAACTTGATGATATCCATAAATAAAATATATTATTTTTTAGATGGAAGAAGAATATTAGTGGAAAAAATTACATAATAACTAAATGAATATGTATTATAGAATCATAATACCTCATATCATTCTATAATAAAAATAAAAACAGCATAAAAATCTATAATAATAATGAAAATTTTTAATCTAATAATAGGATGGGTATCTATAATAATGGAAAATTATTTTTCTATAATAATGGGATATCAATCCATAATAATAGGAAATTATTATTTCCATAATAATAGATGAGACATCATAATAAATGGAATGTATAATTTATATAATAACTAGACACATATCTATAAAAATTTAAAGGACATATAGATATATAATAATAAGTTGTGAATATGTAATTACAAGATAATACTTTATCCAAAATATTAGGACATTAATACTTCATACTAGGAATATTCTATTTCCAGGACCACGGGATGAGCATCTATTATAATTGGAATCACCTATCCCCTAATAATGGGACATGTATTTATAATAATATTAAAAATATAAAACATTTATATTAAGTATAAAACATATCTAGCTCCCAAGTCCGACAATTATAATCCAATCAGTCATTCCATATCTTATAATGTAGTGCATACCATGAATCATCGTAAGACCCAACCATGGTCCTAACCATCACTGATAATTCCTACAATCACAACCATAATGATTTAGATAATGCACCATATTCATCTTATATCATACCTTGTATCATGTATATAGGATTTACCACTTCCAAACCATCCAATCATCCAACCCTTATGTAGAAACCTCATAAAAACCTATAAACCCATAATAGATTCCTTTTCATAGACCATATATTAATCCAAACCCACCCATTCCCTATCAAGAGAACACATGTTCTATAGAATTTATATTCTAAAAACCAATGGCTGAATATATGATAATAAATTATGAAACATAAGCTATTGGGATACACTGATAGACCCTTGTTAAAGAGTGACACTAAACCTCAAAATCCTAGTATGATTTATGAAAACCATGTTCATGAGTCCCCCTTAATTAAGGAAATACCCAAATATAATAAAAAATGATATATTATAAAAAATATATAAAAATGAAAAAAATTCCCTATATTGAAACATAATGATATATGATTTTGTGTAAGGAATCAGCCCATGGAAAAAAAATTTACTTGACCCATATCACCACAAGGCATGAAGAAAATTCCTAATCACCACAGGCTATTTATGATCACAAGGGATTAAACATAAATCCATTGGTAATGATTTCAAATTAATAATAAAAATAACCACACCATTGATTCCACCTAGAAATTGTACATGACCCATCCTGATATCAGATTCCTGTGCACAAAAATATATAGTATTGATAGTAGTAAGAAACCAAACAGAGAATGCATAATATACTAAATAAATAACTCATTCACTCCTAAAAAATAAAATAACATAACCCATATCAGTTACATAATTGATAATATGAAAGAGAGACAGATCTGACAAGTCTGATATAACCACTATCCGTAAACATCATCAACTGATCAAAAATTACATCCTACAAACAATTATCATTTTGAACCCTGGAATTCACTAGATATTATATAAAGAATAATGACCACTATTAAGGAACACCACCATATAACTTGGTTCAATTACAATTACATATATCATACATGAAAATATCTTCAGGACATCAACAAAATATATGGGGTGTGATAAAAATCCCTATATGATATCCCTAAGAATATATATAATATATTTGTCAATTCAATTGGTTAATTCATGATTGAATACACTACATTGAAATAATAATTTTTTTCCAAAAAATATTTGGTTAGAAAACAATTTCAAAATCATTTTTTATAATGAAAAATTATATAAACATTATGAAAAATGAAAATCCCAATTGAACATTATATAATCAACAATACCACAAATACTTATGGATGTGGAAATAATGTTTGTGTTTTTTTAATTCTAGATGAATGATCTGCGGTGTATTTATGTGATGGTATTCTGATAAGTTTGGGGGAAAATAGTGGTTTCTGGATATGAATTTATCTATTTCTTCTAATTAGGTTTGTTTCCAATGATTATGGAATGTAGAAATTGAGTGTTAGGTTGGTTTCAATGATTGAATGTAGGAAATCAGTTTGAAGTACCCTAGTCCTAGGCTCTAGTATTTATCGAGGGAGACATTGCCTATAATTTTACCTTTACACAACATCATTTTGAATTTTAATATTTTAATTTGGTATGCTTGGGTGTGGTTATCTTTTGAGTAAATTTTTGGTGTTGTGGATTTGATAATAATGTTCTCACTTGACCAAATATTGGATTTATAAAAAAATAATGAAAAATGAAATTGGTAGTATGTAAGTGGGAGTAATGTAATAGCCCATCCAAACTAGGTAAAAAACAAAAAAATATGGATTTAACCATAATTTCTAAGGTAATTAGGCTTTCTTAGGGTACAATTGATACCATATATGAATCTTATAATTATGGGAGATCTCTTGTCTCACTCAGTCTACATTTCCACCCCACTCTCTCTCAATCTTCATGGGACACCTTCCCTAGAGAGTGTACAATCTACAGTTGGAAAAAACCCATCCAGGGTACCCATACACAACTAGGTTCTCCTATGTGAAACCCATAATATTTTCAAACCAATATCAAAAATCACATAATCAAGGTAAAAAACATGTTAATTGACAATTATTCAAATCCATTTAATATTAAAAAACAACTTTATATAATTCTATAAAACTTATTCCTTGTTAAAAACGTATTTTTATTGAAAAAATAGGAAACCATCATTTTTTCCAACAAAATTCAACAAAAATAATTTATAACCTTTTAATACCCCATATAAAACTTTATAAGAAGAATTTAATTATAAAAAAAATGGGAAAATCATGAGTTCTTGGAATTTAAATGTAAAGATAAGTTACTTAGAGACAAATACCTCAAGTCTAGAAATAATGAATTTAATTCAATCAAAACCATTAAAAATGAATAGGATGTGTAACACCCCCAGACCCATGCTCCTTGATCTTGTGATAAAAAATCATAATATACAACACTGACTTCGATACACATTTTTATTAAAATATAAAGCTCACCATTACAATCCATAGACCTTCTGGTTTATAGTTTTAGAAAAATTTTACGAAGAATAAATTAAAAAATATCAAATGTTCTAAATAAACTGGGAGTATTTTCTAACAATATAAAAAGATAATAAATCCATTATGATTCTTTAACATCACCCATAAATTATCAAAAAATGATACTCTTTGAGGTTTTACATACATAATATTTTCTTTCAAAACCTAGGGAAATGGAAACATAATATGGGGTGAGATAAAAAGCTCAGTAATGTTAAACATAATAATAAAGCATCAAAATAGAGATGTTGGGAAAACATTATATCATAATGAGTATGATCAAAAGCTTGGATACATTGAATAATGAGATGATATCATATGAACATGGATTAAAATATGCTAAAAAAATAAGACTAATAAATCATATGAATGTTGTGAAAATATAAACATGACAACATAAGAATATGTGAGGGGTTCATACCTCATTAAGATAACATATATGAAAAGGTGAACTACCCACACACCATAGTTAGATAGGCTCACTGACAAAATACATTGATATCCCATGAGGTGGAAGCATTAAAAGATGAATGTAAGGGATATATAAATCATCACCCACCCAACACATAGTGAAAATGGTATATATATTTTATATATTGTTTCAATCAACATATCATAACACCCAAAAGATATAAAATCAGGTTTTATCCATATCAAGTGGATCCCCAATGAATCATTTCTGATTTCATCATTAAACATGACACAATAAACTGATGGAAAATAAAAGGGAATCAAAATGACTTTTTTCACATTCTATTTACATACCACTAAAAAATGTTTATTACACATTTTTTATTTATAAAATAAAGAAAATGGATATTTTGTTTAAGAAATAATTTTATAAACTAGTCCATATATTGGTAATCTCATTAAAAACTCATCAATCATAGTAATGGATCACCATCCATTCATAGAGTAAGGTACTGGAATAAAATTATGCCTATAAAAATAGATGATTATGAAAGAAAAATTCTTTTATTAATGATCCCATAAATGTATAATAGAAATTCACAATCCATCTAGAAAAATAATGTGTTTATTATCATTTAATGAATACCCTTTATCAAGTATCCATCCTCGATCAGGAACACTCTTAGAAGCATCCATAAAATTTATTTAAAATTAAGAATTACTATTTTCCATTGAATTCATTTTAAAATTTTTTGTTTTATAAAAAAATTTAATAATAATTTATTTTTGAAAATTTATAATATTATATAAGAATACACTTTCAAAAATATGATGTTGGTAGAATGATACGTTCACGAGAAAACAAGTAAAAGAGATTACCTCAATTGAATGTAGCCCACATAGAAAATGATAAATTTACATTAATTTTTTTTATGAAATGCATATCATAAATATGATATTAATACCAAAATGTGAAAATAGGTTGAGGTAAATTTTATGGTCACATGATATTGATAATATATATGTTATAGAACACCCTTTTGATAGTTAAATCATAACAATGGAAGTATAATAACAATTTCAATGTTTAGTACTTATTCATATTATTATTGTGGTTTTATTTTATGAATTGTTTCAAAAAAGGAGTGGAAATTAATTATTATAGGTACTATCACTATAGAAAAATAAATAGAAAATTTCAAAATATAATATTAGGTAAAATCTAATTAGAACATTAAAAATATTGAATTGATTTCACAACTCACATGATAAATTACTTGAGTTAAGAAAACAAATATGACTTGCGTATCATTTTAATCAAACCCCATGTAGGATAAAGATCATGAAAATAAACCTAAAATATCATTAATATAAGATATTTTATGATAATATATCAATTGGGAAGGAGATACATGATATAAAATTTAATTGGTGTATAATGTCAAACAAGTCACAATGAAGGGTGTTTGAGATAAATATTATTTACCATATTTATAAAGAACCATCCGTATAAATTACATAATCTTTTGTTTTAATCAAGAATTTAATTTCTTTCACATTAAGAATAATTTCAGGTTTATAGTTTTATAGAATTAGGCCATAACTATAAGATAACAACTCAAATATTAGAAAGTATACACTTCTACTCACTATCAACTTTTTTTTAAATTAAACTCTTTAAAATAAATCATTATTTATTTTTTCTAATAAAATTCTTCATAACATTAATCTTGACGTATTAATTTATTTTACCCATCCTAAAATCCTATTAAAAACATTTCAAAAAACTAGGGATGAGCATAAAAATATTAATAATGGAAATATCAAATAAAGAATGAAAATGTTATTCCATGAATACTTATAAAATCATAAAATCGTACTTTTCACCCATAAAGAATAAAATCATTAACATACATCATGAAATCATAAAATTCTTTAAAAACTCATAGAAATCATAAATTAAAAAGGAAACTTGTGGCATCCATATCACACTTACATTGTAGCTTTCATAGAAGCATAGGGGGTAACCTTCATGGATTTATTTTGAATACCCATCACAGTGTATTCCCTAAATCTCTTAGGAGAAACCTTATCATTTTACTCTGTATCATTACCCAATGAATTGGAGATCAATCACAGGCTCACCTGCCATTGTTTTATTATAGAACCACCCATATACATAATCAATTCCCAAGAACTATAACATATTCATAACACATAAAACATGCATAAAGGGAAAATAACATTTCCATATTGCAATCACAAGATATCATTTCAAGATATTGACATAATCGATACATTATAATACCATTTTTAATACCAAAATACATGAAAATGGAATATGGTATTTATTTTTCATTTAAAAACAATACATATTTTAGAGGAATCCAAATATCCAACAATGGCCTCGACGACAGAAATCTCATTGTCACCATGTACGTTAAAAATATACATTATTTTTTCATTTAGTAAAATGATTCATAGAAATATATTTCTTTGGAAAACGTTTTATAAATGAAATTAAAAGTAAAAGGGGATTATTATACACCATATAAAAGAAGTTGGTGTATATTATCAAAATATTCCTCAATTAAAGGAGATTGAGAGGAAGACCATTACCCTGAGTACGACTCATCACATACAATATTTATATTCATAAATAATAAAATTATGTTAATTTATAGTTTCTTTAGAAACTTTTTCAAGTTTATTATTCCTTTTTTATCACTTATTACCATGTTTTAAAACTTATATAATTATTTTAAGTTCATATCAGATGTTTTTTCAATATTCGGTTCTTGAGTCAAAAATTAACTTGTTATGATGTAAATTATCCATGCAGTCATAAGTAAATAATCTACAGAATAGTATTCAGAAAATAATCATCACTTTTATACATTAATCAAACTTTTTAAATCAAACCATTAATTATGGTTATGAAAAATGAACAATGTTATAATCATGGTGATGGTAGGTCGTACGTATACAAGGGTAACATTTTTCAGTTTTCATTGATCATTATGGAAATAAGGTAATTATTATTTTATATTTATAGAATTATCATAATATTATTAACATAATAATAACCATTGAAATATACTTATATCTGTCATACAAGTGATGCAGTGAATCAAAACAATTCACATTACTTTGTGGATGTGATAGTTCACACGTATGCATGAATAACATTATCGTTTTTAGGTACAAGGAAGGTAAGAATAAAATTAAAATATAATTATTTTATAACAAGAAATATTTAATGAATATAATATATAAACATCAATTCCATAATTATAACCTGTCTTGATAGACAGTAATGAAAAATGAACTATATCGGTTCACGAGGAGGTAGTCCGCCATACACATGAATGAAATGTTCATTTCCTATTTGATGAAATTGGAGATGGATTTAGGTGATGATATTATCATAATAAAATATCATTATATTTAGGATACTATAGTTATTATTTCATCTTAGAAGAATAATATTTAAAGGAAGTGGAAGCAGAAATAATACAGAAATAGTTAAAAAACTATACCTCTTCTTCGGCTGATCACCTTTAAAGAACAACTTAACACCTCTAAGAAGGGTGATATGCCTAAAATAATGCCTCAATAAAGTGGTAAGTTACTCTAATAAGGGGTTTGGGTATATCATGGCAGATCCAAATGTTTATTGAAGTGTGAGTATTAGATAATAGTGTGTACCTTTTTATAGGCGAGGGAGGGTCACCCTTGGAATCTCTTAAAATAATTAATTAATAGAAATTAATTTTGTAATAAAAATGACTCAAAATTGAGATATCTATATAATAAGATAACAATAGTAATAAATCCTCATATCCAATAATTTTTATAACTGTATTTATTTTATTTTAGACCTTATCTTTTTAGTTTACCCTTAATTATTCTATGTTAACTTTAATTGTGGTAAAACATTTTAATTATTAATAGGCTATAAATTTTACTTATATGGGATAAATTTCCCATAATTGGACAGTTAATAAACTTTTCTATATTACCAAAGTAAAATTTCGATTTTAAAATATCTTTAGGATTTTTAATTAATTTAATAAATAATTATTTTTATAAAATATCTATTATTTCAATTTTTACACTATTAATTTCAATGAATCTATATAAAATACAAACAGAGAGATTGTCACGACCCATCCCCTGAGGCCTGTATCATGACTACCCTAATCCCTCTTTCATAGGCCCGGGGCTGGCGACTAGCACCAAAGGTGTAAATCCCTAAACCAGGAAGAAATTTCCTTTATAACAGCAAACAAAACAACAAAGTATGCAAATGGAAGTAAAACACTAAGTAAAACTGTATACAAAAGAGTGTGATGAAAGTAAAGGGGCTGGAAATACAAGCCCAACAATAAAGTACAATACAACTGAAAATCTAGTACAACTCCAGAAAAAAAAAGTAAGGCATCTACTGAGTTGTCCTCTGGCATTCCCACCTGAAGGGTGTGTACAGATGGCCTCCTCAGCACCGCATGTCCGTCCATCCGCTCCGTGTATGTATCGTCGAGGGGTCCACCTCTGGGTACCATCCAGTATTGCTACTCTCTACCCCGAGATGCACTGTCCTTCATCTGCAACCAACACAACGAGGTGCGGGCATAGCCCGTGCAGGGGTGAGTATAACGATACTCAGTAGGGACCTTGAGACCCTCAAGGTCTCACAAAAATCCTACAAGGATAACAACAAAGTACAGAATAAATGGATAACCCTTACTTAGGTATATTCCCATACATATACCTAAGTTATTTAGTAACCCATCTCAATCATTAGGAAAACACGAAAGTCACTGACTCAGCTCAAACTAGGATCTTTAGTGTAATATATAAGTGCAGATGATTAGTCGCAAAGCTAGATCATCTTATTCTGACAAGAGGCACTGCTTCTGACCATACATAGTCTAACCCACACAGGATCGATAGGTACTAACCCCCACAATGACCCACATAGGATCTGACCTACAGAGGATTGGTATGTGCTGACCCACATAGGATCGCTGAGCACTGACCCACACGGGATTGATAGGAACTAACCCCGAAAATGACCCACACATGATTTGACCCACACAGGATCGGTATGAGATGACCCACATAGGATCGCAGAGCACTGACCCACATAGGATCAGACCCACACAAGATCGTTATGCACTGACCCACACTGGATCGCTGAGTGCTGAGCTCCGTATGATCTGTCTCCAACCTCCGCCTCACTATCAACCACTGGATTCCTCGCACCTGGTGTGCTTGAGTTCCTAATAATATGTCCTTGAGATATCGGCCGTACCTTGACCACCACTAAACTCTACAAATTAGTAACCCAAAGGACCTCCATGTCGTAAGGATTCCAACGCGACAGACGGTGCATCAAACAGACGCCCAGTTTGTGAATTATTGGCATTTCTGTTCCAGGGTCCCTGTTGGTTTTTTGGTTCAAACCAACCCGACCGTACTCCAACTATGTCAAAACCTCAATTGGGGCATTCCAATAGAACCGTATCGCTCCCAGCATTTAATCTCCGTAGGCGGTTCATCAATCGGTCACCCATAGCCCAAGATAAGGGCGATAAGGTGTAAATTGGCCAAAAGGGTTCGGGTTCGGTCCGACGCTGTCGGACCGACCCGACCCGATCCAGTCTGGACTGTGATCCGACCCGATCTGTGGGTTTGAACTAGTTTGAGAGGGCGGCCCAGCCTGAAGGCGGCCTGGTGACCTAGTTGGCCTGACGGCCCGGTTGGCCCGGCGGCCCGGTCGGCTCGGTCGGCCTGGCGACCCTTCGGCCCGACGGGGGTCCGCCGAAGGGACGACCAGGGGGTAGCGCGTGCCCCCTGGCTCCCGAACGGTTTTTTAGTTTGGGTGGTGCTCCAACCGATGCCAGGTGGTGCTGGTCCAGCACATGTAGGACCTGATGGGGACCCGCTCCTCCCTGTTGGCTGAGCGGCCAGCCACTCCGGCTCGACGGCGGTCGGCCTGGCCGACCGCCACTACACCTCCACCGCGGTGTGACGGTGCCGCAAATCTGCTGCCCTCTACATGGTGCGATGGAACCACACCTCTTCCATATGCCGTGGCCCTCCTGGCCATTGTTCCTCTCTGGTGTAGTGCGACGACATCGCGCCCCTCAGGTACCACCGCGGCCTACCTGGCTGCAACTCGGTTCTCTACGCAGTACGACGGTGTCGCTCCCTTGTGGTGACCCGGAGGCCTTGCACCACCGGCTTCATTGCGGTCCTCCTTTATCATCAACAAATAAGAACAACCAAAGGTGGAAGGGTCAGGTCGTGTTCGTGCGATCCGAGCCCTCGTCTTCATGCTGATAACATTTGTCATACCATAATCCAGAAATGTGAATGGAGAAGAATGGATTTTTATACTCATATATAAAATAAATCAAATCCCCCTACCTTATATAATGCTATTCATTGACGAATTCGTGGTAAGGCGGACGTCATTCCATTGACGTCAGAAGAAGATGAAGAATTTGTCATCGTCAGCGTTCTTCAAGGACAACGGTGTTTCCTCTTCATACCCCAATTGAAGAGGAAGAGAGAGATGTCCGTCGTTCATCATTGGAGAGGGGCGTTCTTCATTGGGAGAATAGAGTTTTCCAAGTTCTTCTAAGGGTCCTCTCTCAAATTTCCACCAAAAGAATGTTGCCAACCCAAAAATAACAGAATATCTATTATTTAAAATGGTTGGAAAGAATTCAAAAGGATTCAAATTAATTAAGTTATTTCACTTAATTAAATGGTTGGAGTTGGCTCAATAAAACGTGGGGGAAGGAAGGTGAAGAGGCCGCCCACATAATTGGGGGTTCCAAGGGGGTTAAGGGAGTTTAAAGCTCGTGTGGGCCCCACCTAAATAATATCCTCCCAAGGGATGTTATGCTCGGGTGGGACCCACCACCATAACCTCTCATGGGAGGTTTGAGTGTGGTGGCCCCCACCACCAACCTCCCCTTGGAGGTTTCACCCACCAAAATAAAAATAAAGTTAACACTTTATTTTAATTCAATTTAATTATAAACCCCCAAAATTTTACTTCCATTCTCGTTAGAACGCAACTGCGATGAAGGTTTCACTAAGAAATCACCGACGCTATGAGCTCAACTGTGCCCTCAGATTTTAATTTTGAGCATCGGTTTAAAAGTTATAAAACACCTCTCACATGTTTACTAAACATACCCGAAAAAAGTTTGGAAAATTATTATTAGTCACCCTTTACCCGCGCCGGTCAAGGTTAGGCTCTGCCTAGGTGAATCAAGCCCCAACGAACCCAACCGTACCCTTGGATTTCCAATCCGAGTTACCATTTAAAAGTTATGAATTTTACACTAAAATAATTGTCACTTAATTATTTTATTTGCGGTCAAAAACTAACTTTCTCTAGTGGCCCTCGCTGACCCATGTTAGAATCTGCTTAAAGAAAGCCTACCCTCACAAGTTCAGCAGTGGTATCAGATTTTTAATCCGAGTTACCATTTGTGAGTTATAAACATTCAAAAAAAATAACTTTATATAATTATTTTATTTACGATTATTCCATTTTTGGGTTTTATCACAGGAGGCCCGCACTGACTAAACTTAAGTCACGCCTAGGGTAAACCCGCCATCCTAAGTGCAATAGTGGCATTAGATTTCTAATCCGAGTAACCATTTAAGAGTTATTCCACTTTTTTAGGAAAACTTCTTACACGCGTTAACTTAAGCATAACAAAACTTCGACGAATCATTCCGGGCACTGTGGGCCCTGGAATCGTGCGCTGTCAGATTTCCCAGACTCGTAAAATTATCATGTATTTATGAAAAAAAAAATTCCAGGGAATTTCCAGATCTTAATAGAGATAACATAAAAAAATCATTTAATAGACTTATAACATGTCATATTCACCTATAAAATTTCTGGATGACATAAATTCTGTCAAATAATATTTATTTTAATATTTATAATATCATTTATTTGATTATTTAATTAATAAATCAATTATTTCATCATCATTGTGTCATAATTAAATTTTATTATTTATAACCTAAAAATTGAAAATAAATTACCATGATGTAGGTAATATTTTCAGATTTCAAAGGATTATTAATAGTCTAAGATATAACTTAGAAAAACCATATTAAAATTGTTTGAGTAAGAAGAGACATGATTATGATATTTTTCCTTTAATTTATGTTAAATATTATAAATGTCATAATCACACCCAAATGGCTTCCAAAGGGCACAATTTTGACCCAGGGATTTTTTTGGTTGGCCATAACTCATCTAATAAGATTAGGACAATTTTTAGGGTAGTTTAATATTATTAAAATATTACACATACCTTTAGTAACCTGACTTACCTTTAACTGTGGTAAATAAAATACTAAAGTTACTATTCACCAAAAATTATTTTGATCCAATTAGATCACATTTTTTATACATATTACAACCATTTATGTCCATTTTTAAAAATAAAATTCATAAAAGTGACTAAAAATAAATTTAATGTTAATCTCATTGATGAATTGAGGAAACATATTTTTAAAAAGTAAAACCCATCAAAATATTGACATGTGTTTATATCCAATTTAAATGTGAAATTAATTCCAATGGAAAAATTGGATTAAATGATAAAAAAACAATCAAATTAAACATTAAAACCAATTAAAAGGATAAACTAAATATATAAATAAATTAGATGAAAATCAGTTTTAAATTAAAATGCAGTTTCTTTCACTATTCATTAAAAAATTGAGTTGAATCAGAAAAAATACAAAAATTCAAGAAAAGTAAATTTTTATGTCCTAATTCCGAATAAGATGTTTATTTTTTCATATAGAACATATAAAATTGAAAAAAACTAGATTTAAAAATAGTTCACCATCAAAAGGCTGTAAAACCACCTTTTAAAAATATTAGAGTATTTATTCTTAAAATTAAAATTATTCTCATTTAAGCCTCTAAAATTTATTATAAGAAAGTAAAAATATATAATAAACATGTGTAAACATAATATATTTAGTTCTGTTCATTCCTTCCAACACAATGACTAGGTGATAAGAACCATTTAAAATAATAATATTAATAGTGTATTATTTTTTGGTACACCTCAGTCTTGTATTCAATATAAGATTTAGAAGAAACCCATTGTTACGTTTCGGTTGTGCAATCAGAAAAATCATCCATTTTAAAGTAAAATTAATATATAATTCATAAATATTAATATATGCAAAAAGTATTATTCAATAATTATCTATGTTTTACATCGTTCCCCTATTTTTGGAAATTAAGTCCTTGTAATTTTTTTCACTTATCAAATAAGTAGTTATATTTATCACTCATAGAATTTTCAGATTCCCAAATTGCATCTTCAACCATTTGGTTTTTCTACTAAATCCTAACATGCTGAATCCCCATATTCCCCAACACTTTCTATCTATGGTTAATAATTTGGACCGGTTATTCCTCATAAGAAAGATTCTCTTTGAACTGAACTATTTCTGGACTCAAAACATTAGATGGATCCGACATATACATTATTAAAATTGAAACATGAAATACATTTTGTACCTAGGATAAACTTGGAGATAAATCCAGTCAGTAGGAAACTAATCCAACTTTCTCCATGATTTCATAGGTAACAATGAATAGTGGACTTAACTTCCTTTTCTTACCAAAATGTATTACACTTTTCAATGGAGAAACTTTGAGAAAGATATGATCACCTACCATGAAAGAGAGATCCTTCCTTTAGTTATCCGCATAACTTTTTTGTATGATCTGAGCTTTCCTCAATTTTTTCTAAGTCAACTAAACTTTTCCTACCATCGCCTTTACCTATTATGGTCCCATCAACTTCCTTTCACCAACTTCACCCCAAAAAGTTTTATTTCAAAACCACTTTCTAGTTAATTCCCTAGATGCTTCCATCTATATACTGTAATAAAAACTATTATTATAAAAAAACTCAACCAATGAAAGATGTGGGTCCCAAATTCCCTATTAATCCATTAAAAAAACAAATAGTATATCTACCAATTTCTGAATTGTTCGTTATGTTGGCCATATGATTGCCGATGAAAAAAATGTACAAAAACTTAATTCAGCACCCAAAGACTTCAGAAGTTTTTTACAAAAGTTAGAATTTAACTTGTGATCATGATCAGATACAATAGAGAGAGTAACTACATGTAACCTAAATATCTATTTATGATAAAAATGAGAATGTTTATATAGATATAGTGTATCTTGAATAGGAAGAAAATTAGAAGATTTATCCAATATATCAACAATAACCCAAATCACATTGTTACCTTGAGAAGTCTTTGGTAATCCCACTACAAAATGCATAGATATACTTTCCAATTTCCACACTTTTACTAGATAAGGATAAATCATCCCTTTTGGAAACCATCATTCTGCTTTCACCTATTGACATTTCAAACATTTCATAGTAAATTACGAAATATATGTTTTCATTCCTTCCCACCAGTAATACTCTCTAAGGTCTTGATAAATCTTAGTACTACCAGGATGAACAAAAAATAGAGAACTATGAGATTCACATAATAACTCTTTATTCAACTGTGAATCAAAAGGCACACATAAACTCTTACCAAATCTCAAAAAAATATTTATAAATGTTAAATTCATGTAACATACCCTTCTGAACAAATTATACCTTTTTTTCAACTCATTGTCCTCCTTCTATGATTTTTTAATTATTTTTAATAGATATGATTTCACCGACACTTGAAAAAAATAGAGTAATTTCTTGCACCAATAAATTCTATGTAAAAGTTCATCAAATAATTAATCAAAGGGTCCTGTTCCAAACATAACATGGTTAATGTAGCATTAATTTTCTGAATCAAAGCATCATCCACTTTGTTTGCTTTGCTAATATGGTAATGAATCATGAAATCAAAATCCTTGATTAATTATATACATCTCCCCTATCTCATGTTCAATTATTTCTTAGTGAATATATAATTTAAACTTTTTTGGTCAGTATATATTTCACATTTTACTCCATACAGATGACACCACTAATTTTTAAATAAAAAACAAAGAATTAAATTACAAATCACGTCTAGGGTAATTAAACTCATGAGTTTTCAACTAACATGATGCCTAATAAATTAACTGACCATTATCTCTTAGGAAACAACCAGTTCCTTTTAGCGAAGCATAACTATAGATAAACAATTCACTATTTCTGGAAGGTAATTCCAATATTGAAGTATTCCCCAATCTTCTTTTCAATTCCTAAAAACAATCATCACATTCTTTTTTCAAGATAAACATTATACCTTTTCGTGTTAACGTAGTCATTGGTCTAGATAACCATGAAAAATATTCAACAAACCTCTAGTAAACGCCTACTAAAACATGAAAACTAGGAATATCAGTTATGTTTGTGGGTATTCACAATTCTTTAACAAAATTTGTTTTATAATAACCAATAGATATTCCATATTTAGAAATAATGTGACCAAGGAATGGAATTTTTTGTAACCAAAACTCACACTTTCTGAATTCCCCATACAGTTTATTTTATTAAAGGTTTGAAAAACAACCCTTATTTTACTTTCATGCTTCTTTATTCTTTTAAAATATTCCAAAATGTTATCAATAAAAACAACCACAAACTTATACAAGAACTCACATAATATTTTATTCTTAATATCCCTGAATATAGTAGGTGCATTGGTTAACCAAAAAGGCATAACTATAAATTCCTAATGGCTATATCTAGTACGAAACATGGTCTTCAGAATGTATACTTATATTAATTTCAACTGATGGTACCCCAAATATAGGCCAACCTTCGAAAAATAGTGTGCTCCTTAGAGTAGATCAGATAAATCATCGATATGAGGAAGAAGATACTTGTTCATAAAAATGATGTTATTCAAGGATCTATAATCAATGAAAAGTCTCATTGCATCATATTTCTATTTGAAAAAGAAGACAGAATCCCCCCATGGTGCTGTTCTAGGTCTAATGAAACATTTATCTAATAACACTTGTAATTTCTTCATTAACTCTAAAAGTTCAATTTGTGCCATTTGATAAGGGGTTTTGAAATTGGCTTTGCATTAAGATCTATGTCAGTAGTAAATTCAACTTCTCTATCAGGGATAATACTAGGAAAATCATCATAAAAAACATCAAAATGCTCATTTACCACTGGAACATCATTAATCAGAAGAGTTCCTTTGTTTTCAACAATATGTACAAGATAAAATTAATTTCCATATTTCAATATTTTTTTATTTTCCTAATATATTATCAGAGTTAAGGGATCATTATTGTATACAAACATAAACTCTTATGAAAAAAAACACTTTAACTCTTAATTTAATCCACGTATGGTAAATAGAAATCCAATCCTTACCCAAAATAACATTAAATTATACTAGAGTCAAAACAAGAAGGTTTATAGGTAAATTATTCCCACAGATAAGGATACGAAGATTCCTATAACTTATTTTCGCCTAGAAATTTCCCCTAGGTTTTTTACCAAAAGTTTTGGATTCATTTCTTGAGGTGGAATTACCAATTTAGAATATAATTTCTCAGATATGAAAGAATCTGTAGATTCTAATTCAGAAAATATATTGGCATAATCTAAACAAATAAAGAATGGATCTGATACAAGATCATTTAATAGACCAACATCTTCTAAAGTAGTTGTAAAGGATTTCACCACACCTTTTTTCTTATAGTTTGGCTTTTTCACATAATTTATGTTTTTCATTGGACACTCATTCACATAATGACTCATCCCATTGCACTTAAAACATTTTACTAACTGCAAAACATATTTTTCTTACTACTACCTTGATCCTTTTTAAAGTAATTACGAGTCTTATATCCTATCTTACCACATTGTAAGAACATACCATAATTCAAAAGGCAATCCCCAGTGTGATTTTTACCATAATATTCACTACATCTAAACATAATTTACTTACCATCATACTTTTTTTTGAAGGCTTATACCATTTTGACTGCCACTTCGGCCTCTTATTCTACTATTTTTAAAATAACACCTGATCATCAGAAAACTCAATTTCCACCTTCTCGTAACATTGAATAGGTTTTTTGTAACTTTTGAACTCATTAGAAGCCAATACCCATCGATACAATGGATTTAATATTTAGTAAAAACTATTTATTTTACTATCAATATCCCGAATGAAATTTGGAGAATACCTTGCCAGTCGAGTCAATTTTTCTTCATAAATAGTTTTTGATTCATCTTATTACCTCAATTCTAAGAATTGTTTTTCCATCCTAATTCAAACCAACTTAGGAAAATATTTCTCAAGATATATACTTTTTAATTCATCCCAATCAAGAGCATAAAACTCCTCACTATCTTTGATATTCTCAACCATTGATCACCACTAATCAGATTCTCCTTCATACCTTTAAACAAAAAGGATAAACTTTTGATTGTATTAACACCCAATGACATCAAAAATATTTTCTAGTGCTTTAATCCACCCTTAAGCTAGAATGAGGTCAGATGATCCTTTGAATAATGGGAGATGTTTCCTCATGAAATTATCCACTACTGATATGTTCCTTGGTAGTTTATTTGGCTAGTCTCATGGATATATACTACCTACATTTATATCTTGATTCAACCGATCCATTGCTTCAAAAAACTGTCCAGTTATAATTCTGACTATCTTAGGTTGCTGATTTGGAAGGTTGTTTTCCTATTCATGTCATCCCATCATAACTATCCTGTTTCGTCTGTGGAAAACCATTTTGAACAAAAAATATTGGACGAAGTGACATGGTAATATTAAAATTCCATATCATTTCAATTTGACCATAAAGTAAATATCATTTATGGATATTCTATTAAAAATATTTTAACCCCTAAAGTTATCTAAATAGACCTCTGATACCAACTATAAATCCCCAACCTTATATATTACATAATCTATAGTTTTAATCAAGAATTTACTTTCTTTCAGATTGAGAATATTTTTAGGTTTCGATTTTTAGAGAATTAGGCCATAACTAGTACATAACAACCCAAATATTCAAAAGTAAACACTTCTACTCACTATCCATTTTTTCATAAAACGAAATGCTTTAAAGTAAAACATGATTTTTTTTATAAAAAAATTCCTAACATTCATCTTGACTTCTTCCTTTATTTTAACCATCTTTATACCTGGTGAAAATAATTTCAATAAACTATGAATGATCACAAAAATCATAGTAATGAAAATATAAAATAAATAAATAAAACGTTATTCCATGAATACTTATAAACTCATGAAATCATAATTTTAACCCATAAAACACAATCTAATTAAAATAACTCATGCAATCATAATATTCCTAAAAAACTCATAGAAATAATGAATCATAAAGGTAAATTGTGGCATCCATATCATACTTACATTTTATCTTTCACAACTACATAGGGGGTAACCTTTATGGCTACATTTGGAATACCCATCATAGTATATTCCCTAAATATCTTAGGGGAAACCTCATCAATTAACTAGGTATCATTACCCAATGCATTAGAGAGATATCATGGGATCACTATCCTTGGATTTTTTATGGAACCAAACATATAAATAAACAATTCCCAAGAACCAACATCATCATAACACATAAAACAAGCATAAAGGGAAAATTACATTTCCACATTGCAATCATAAGATATAATTTCAATATATTGACATAGTGATTATATTCTAAAAAAAATTCAATACCAAAATACATGAAAAGGAAATATGGTATTTATTTTTCTTATAAAAACATTACGAATTATAGAGCAATCCAAATATCAAATAATGGTAACAACGATAGAAATTGTGTTGTCGCCGCATACGTTAAAAATGAGCATTCATTTTTTCTTTTAGTAAAAAAAATCATTGAAAATAATTCCTTTTGAATATTTTTTAATTAAATTAAAATTAAAAGAGTTTTATTATACACTATATAACATAAGGTTGTGTATATTATCAAAATATGCCTCAATGAATGGAGATTTATATGAAGTCCCTTACCATGAGTACGACTCGACAATTACAATATTTATGTTCCTAAATAATAAACATAGTTTAATTTATAATTTCTTAATAACCCTTTTAAGTTTATTACTAATTTTTATCACTTATTACCAGGTTATAAAACTTACATATTTATTTTAAGTTCATATTGGACGTTTTGTCGATATTCAATACTTGAGTCAAAAATAATCTTATTGTGATGTAAATTGTGCATATAATCATAAGCACATAATCTCAAAAATAGTATTAATAAATAATAATCACTTTTACACATTAATTATACTATCTAAATAAAATCATTAATTATGGTCATGAATAATTAACAACATTATAATCATGGAGATGGTAGGTCGTACGTATGCATGAGTAACGTTTTTTTTCATTTTTCATTGATTATTATAGAAATAAAGTAATTATTATTTTGTCTTTATAGAATTATCATAATATTATTAAAATCATAATAATAATTTACATATGCTTATATATATCATACAATTTATTTGGTGAATCATAATGATTCACATCACTTCATGGAGGTAATAGTTCACACGTACGCACGGACGAAATTATCGTTTTTATGTGTATGGAAGGTAATAACATAATTAAAATATAATTATTTTAAAATAATATTTATGTCCTTAATATCATATATATAAATTTATTCTATAATTATAAGAAGTTATGACAAACAGTAATGAAAAACGAACTATATCGGTTCGTGAGGCGGTAGTCCACCTTACACACAAACGAAATCTTCATTTACCATTTGATGAAATTGGAGAAAGAATTAGGTGAAAATATTATAGTAAAACATATCAGTATATTTAGTATATTGTATTTGTTATTTCATCTTGGCATAAGTAGATTTAAATTAAGTGTAATAATAAATAAAATAGAAACAATTAAAAAAACGATACCTCTTTTTCGGTTGATCACCTTTGAAAAACACTTTAACACATCTAAAAAGGGTGTTATGACTAAACTAATGAATAAAGAAAATGGGGATAGCTTCTAGGAAGGGGTTTTGGAAGATCATGGTGGAAAGAAATGGTTATTATTGTTCTATTATTAGTGAAGAGTGGGGACCATTTTATAAGAGTAGAGAAGGGCACCCTCAAAAACTCTTAAAATATTAAATTAATAAAAATTAATTTTTTAATAAAAATAACTCCAACTTGAGATATTTCAAATATAAAATTATAATATTTCTAAATATTCTCATATAATAACTTTCAAACATGTTTTTATTTTATTTTAAACCTTATCTTTTTTGTTTACCTTTAATTAATATCTTTCTATATTAATTATGGTAACACCATTTTAAATATTATGAGGATATAAATTATACTTATATGGGGTAAATTTACCATAACTGAAACTAAATGAATATTAAGATCTTATAATAGAAACCTTTTAATTTTAAATATTTTTCATAATTTTTAAATTGTATAATATATTATTTTTTTATAAAATATCAATTATGCCAATTTTTACACTATTCATTTCCTTGAATTTAAATAAAATCCAAACAGAGAGATAAATTTAGAAAAAACCATTTAATAGACTTATAACATGTCGTAATAACATATAAATGTTTTTTATGGAATAAATTATATCAAATAATATTTATTTTAAAATTTATAATATCCTTTATTTGATTATTTAATTAATAAATCAATTACTACATCATCATTGTTTCAAAATTAAATTAAATTATTTATTTCTTAAAAATCGTAAATAATTTACAGTGATGTAGGAAATATTTCTAGCTTTTCTAATCACTATATATATTCTAATATATCACTTATATGTTCCCATGTTGAAATTGTTTTAGTATGAAAATACATAATTATTACATTTTTGCCTTTACATTAAATTAAATGTTATGAATGTCATAATCACACCGAATTGGCTTGAAAAGCCTCCATTTTTACCAAAGGAATTTTTTGGTCAGACATAATGAATCAAATAATATTATTACATGTGATATGGTAGATTTATGTTATTATAATATTATTTTCACCTTTAATTTCCTTATTTACCTTTAACCATGGTAAATAAAATACTAAAGTTACTATTCATCAAAAAATTATTTTGGTCCTATTAGATCAAATTTTTCGTACAGATTACAACCATTTATGTAAATTTTTTAAAACTCAATTCATAAAAGAAACTAAAATTAATTTAAATTTAATCTCATGGAAATATGTAGGAAACTAGTTTTTTAAAGTAAAACCCATCAAAATATTGACATGTGTTTATATCCAATTTTAATTTGAAATTACTTAAAATTGGAAAAAATTATATTAAATGATAAAAAATTAATCCAATTAATCTTTAAAACTAATTAAAATAAATAAATAACTTTATATATAAATTAGATGAAAATGAAATTTTGAATTAAAATGCAGTGTTTTTCCCTATTCATTAAAAATGAGTTTTATCCAAAAAAATACACAAATTCAAGAAAAGTAAATTTTTATGTACATATTCCAAATAAGATGTTTATTTTTTCAAATAGAACATTTAAAATTGATGAAAAACTCTATTTAAAAAGGGTTCTCTATTAAAAGGAGGTAAAACTAGATTTTTAAATTATTAGAGTATTTATGCTTAAAATTGGATTTATTCTCATTTGAAGCCTAAAAAATTTACTGTAAGAAAGTAAAAACATTTAATAAAAATGTGTAAACAATATATAGTTAGTTCTTTTCATTCCCACCATCACAACGGCTAAACTATAACTACCACTTAAAATAATAATATTAATAATGTATTATTTTTCAGTATATCTCACTCTTGTGTGCAACATAAGATTTTAGAGAAACTCATTATTGTGTTTTGGGTATGATATCTGAAAAATAATCCCTTTTAAAGTAAAATAATATCTAATTCATAAATATTAATATATATATATAAATGTATTATTTTAAATTACATAGGATGTTACAATATTTTTCCACATAGTTAAACACACTCTAACATCCTTAAAAACAACCAAAAATATCTTAATAATATATTTAATAAACTTATTAATCTATATAATCCATTTTTATAAATCCCTAATAATTATTTACTAGGATTATAGTGGTTTATTACATATACTTTTAACAACGAGTGTTAACAATTTTAATTATCTTACACATGCTTTGTAATCTTAATGTTTACCCATGACCATATATACCAAGTTAATTATTTATTTATTACCTATGGGTTTTAACATATATACCATTACTATTTGTATTTTTTTAGATTCATCATATAAGGTTTTTAATTATTACTCAAGAAGATCAACCCAGATACAAATGAGTTTGAAATGATTTTAAGCATTATTGATAATTTCTAATTATGAGGTTTAAATGTTAATATTTTAACTCCAAAAACTATAAGTCATAGTTACTTTTATATTATTAAATGTAAATAAAAATATATTAAATTATATAATCATTCAAAATAAAATCATTAAAAAATCATTCAAGTATTCCTTAAGGATAATATAAACATTTTAGAGGCATAAACATGTGTTATATATCATATATATATATATAATAGATTATTAAAACCATTAATTATGGATTGAGTTAAAATTAAAATAAATTATTTTTAGAGGTGGTAGGCGACATGTATTCATGATTAATTAACACATTTATCTATCAGATCTAGTGTTTTTGAGGTAGAAATTTCAGAACAAAATTAAATTTTCAGTTGCTGGATGGGTCAATTTTTTTCAGAGATATGAAAAGGAAATTCAAATGTTAGAATCATATAATTAATTTTTTAAAATGTGTAATAAGGATTTTATGGTAGATCAGATGTTTCAAGAGAATCATGGGAGTCCTGAAACCGAAATATGTGATTTTGGAAAATGTAGCATACAGAACCCGATTGGTGTACTACTATTACTAATAGTATATCCTAACTATGCAAACTAGTTTTTATTAGAACATGGTTTTTTTGAAATTGATGATGAGCCCAATATATAAATTTTTATTTTTAGTGTCTTATAGGGACTCATTCAATTGGAGAATGATTTTCTGAATTGTGTTTTGTAGACATTCTTGTGATGGGGTGGTCTAGTAGTGAAGCATGCACGGTGGGCACAAGGTTTTCTAATCTATGTGGCCTAACCTTCATCTTACATAAAAGGGCAATCATTAAAATTTTACCATATGGACCTTTAGGTATTTTACCCCTATATACTCCACCATTTTACACAATAGGTTCCTCATTCATTATCTTATTCTCATCCCTTCCACTATGGGAGATGTACCTCATTATTCGTATGAATAAAACACCATTTTATGAATTGGAACCCCAGAGGAATTCCCTTAAATCTTATACCCTTCGGTTTTTATTATTATTACATTATGATGGGATTATCATATTAGTATTTTTACTCCCTATTCCACCTGATCATGGCAGAATCAGATAAATAGTATAGTTTTTTTTTATGTTTTGGGTGAGATTTACTTGATATGTTGTCTGCACTTCACTATAGGTATTTTCATCGAGTTGGGTTGACTCAATGAATTTATAAATCATAAAAAAATAAATTACTATTGTTACATTGTTTGTTTAGATGTTTTTGAAACCACCCTAACATTTTTATGAAATATAATTTTTTGAATAAATTGACTTTCTCTGATAGCTTGTATTTCACGCAACACTGTGTTTTAACGATCCACAATAAACTATTAATATTATCATTTAAAATTGACCAAAATAACCTATCCATTAACTAATATTCAATGAATAAGAAGAAATGGAATTTAAACATTATTTATAAATTTTTTTACATATATTATATATATTTAGAGATAATTAATTAATTTTTAGTAAGGTCTTTATATGCATTAAAAATTATTTATATCCTAAAAATTGATTTTTCTCATTTTTTGTGAAAAAATAATTTTAATAATTTTATACACATATAAAGAACTTATTTGAAAAAATGAATTGATTTTTTGGAAACAATATATTAAAATTATCTTTGATTGAATTTCTGATAATTTGATGAAAATATTAATTTTTCAATGAATAGTGAAAATTACTAATTTTTATTAAAAAAAACTTATCATTTAATGAATTCAAAAGATATTTTTTTAATATTGTCTTGAATGTATTATAAGTTTAATTATATTATTAATAATCCAAATAATTTAATTTTAATCAATTTTATGATGATTTTTTAAATGAAAACTTTTTATACTTCTCAAAACATTTTCCATAGAAAACTACTTTTCCATCGCATCTAAATGTTTGATTTCGAATTAGATTATTCCACTTATATGAATTTATTTTGTAAAAATTTATTCCATATTTAGAATCAATATATGTAATTTTATATAATATTTTCAAAATAAATTTTTTTTATAATGAATACAAAAGACAATAAAAACAAAAGATCATTGTTAAGGATAAAACGGGTTTATCGGGGGTTAAAATAAAATAATAAAGATAAAAATGACTTAAAAAATATTTGATTAATATTTTATGGACATATATAGATCCTATTTCATATAATATTCATAAAATGTTACATTTTGGATTCATTTAGAATGTCTAAAATGTTGGTATATGTTATCCTATTAAAAAGTTCCTTGTATGTCATACTATGAACTTATAAAAGTGTACCCCATTTACTCTTACATTAAATATTTAAATATATTTTGGATAAAAGATCTCAGTGAATCTAATAGTTTGGGATGATTATCTCTATCCTTCGATGCCTCTTCCCTGTAGGTGACGACGACAACCTCCTCGCCGGCCCCTCCCCCTCGATGGGGGAGGGAGAATCGCCATCCCATAAGAGAGAAAGGATCTTCCATCCAATCTCCAATATAGAGTTTCTCCCACATTTCCTGAATATCACTATAAACCCTAAGGTCTCAGATCTGGTCGACATGGTGCTGAATCTTCATCTTTCTTCATCCGAGTTTACAGAATCTTCCTACTTGCTGAATCTCACCCCTATGGCTCGGTTCAAGAACAAGAGGCCTTCAGTGGATTAATTCGACCGATTATTTTTCGGTTCATGGGATCTCCAGGAATGAGTGGTATTCGGCTTTCTTGACAGTACACAAATCATGATTCATTTTGAGACAGAGGCATAACTCATTCAAGCCTGGTCAAAGGCTCCTCGCTACTGCAAGGGTTCTCTATTTCTGCTCCTCCGTTGGTCCTTCGACCTATATAGGAACTGCGACCCACCTTCCATCACGGTCTGGGTATGTTTTCCTAATATTCCTTTTCTATTTCAAAACCCTTAGATTATTTAATTATTGGGCAATATGGTAGGCCGATTTATTTGTTCCAATAGCTATACCGAGGTGGTTTTCCACCCAGTGAACCCCCGGGTGTGTGTTGAAATTTATGTGTCTTGCAAACCGTTTGATTTTGTTTGGATTATGATTGGTAAAGAGTATCGTTATATAAAAGGAGTTTTTTATGAAGATTGGACCATGTTTTTTAATTCATGCAAGAGGACGGGACATTCAACTAAGGGTTGTCGAAATAGACATCCTCCATGGTTGAGGGAGAACCACCGCGAATGGGTAGCCGCTCCTATGAGCATGAATGATGATACTCGTTTGGAGACAGGCCGAGTGCTGGGTCCTGTTCTGAGGTCGCAAGGGCCTGCTTCCATAGAGAGGTGCTTTGGAGTGTCTAGTATATGTTTTGATGGTAAGGCAGGTGGGTATCGTAAGGTCTCTTTTGAGAGAAATCCTGATTCCGGAGCTTCGAGTGGCAAGAAGAAGTCTATCCCGAAGGTTGCTGTGAGTTTTCTCAGGTTAAGGCAGGAGGTCAGAGAGTCCTCTAGTTCATTGGTTAGTGAGGGTGCAGGTAAGGTTGGGGATGGGAGGGTTTTGATTGCAGTAGATGTGGTTTGCTCAGCTAGTTCGAAGGAGTCGAGAGGGTTGGATCCTTTGGCTCCTCCTTTTCTTTCCTTGAGTAACAGGTTCGATGGTCTGTCTGATGGTTTGATGGATGAGGGTCTGTAGGAGGAGGGTTTTTTTGGAGGGGATGATGGTGAGGAGGATCAAGAGTGTCATCCGGTTGCTGTTATGGAAATTGAATCTGTTATGGTAGGGGAGGAGGCTGTGGTGGTTCAGCAGGTTGGAATCAGGGGGCAGGAGCTTGTTGATTTGTCAGTGGAGAACTACCACTCAGTGGTCAAGAACTCATCTTTGGTGGACACTGATATGAGATTGGATCATTAGGTTAGTGGAGGTGTGAAGGAGGCGTATGCAGCGAATGTGGAAAATGTGTCTGAAGAAGGTCAACAACTGCCTCTAATGGAGAATAAAACTCCAGAAACATGGATTCCTGTTCTGGGTTTGGGGGTGCAAGCCGGTAAAGGAAGGGAATTTTCTGGGTAAGGGAAAGAAAATTTGAGTGGCCTAGTTGGTTGTTCTTTCTGCGATGTTTTTTGAAGTGGGAATCAGGAACTGAGAACTATTGAAGGACCTTTGTCTGCTACACCAAGGAGACGGCCAAGAAGAGATTACTCGTACCTTCCGAGGCCAATGCGGACTAGATCTGACTCTAAGAGGGATAGTGAAGTGACCGTGGCTTTTATGAAGGGTAGCATGGTCAAGAGGACATCACCGAACAATCCAGTACTGGATCAGTTTAGGAGTTGGGTTCAAAGTGAAAGCTACTAGAGGTCACCAGAATGGGAATCAGCCATGGCTATGGGAGAAAATGAATCCAGCTTGGGATGCAGAGATGAGTGTGGTTTTTTAGGTGTAATCCTGTGTTGGTTGTGTTATCTTCATTTAGGTTTCTCTTGTTTTATTTTGTGCTTGTATGTTTGGGTTCCGAAATCCCTTAAACCGGCCTTTGAAAATAAAAAAAAATGATTCATCCAAATATATTTTTGATAAAAAAATTCCCTTAAAAAATACATTCATTAATTCCCAACATGCATTTATGTGTCTTTTTCTATTTGGAAACCCTCCAATGAAGGTTCATGGTTCAAAATTAAATATATTTTCTAAGTAAGAGGTATCCTTATTAACCAAGAATTTTTTTTAATTATTTATTGAACCTCCATAAAATAAAATAAAAATATGATGATATAAAAACATTATTATCATACATATAATTATATTTTATTATGTTTACTGAATAACCAATATCTATCTCATCTTCCATAAAATGGGAAATAAAATCCTCATGTGCACCGCGAGCTACCACCTTGCAAACCAAAGTAATTTTTATTCCATCACCCCCAAAAAAATTGTATGATCATGGATTTAAAGTTTATATATATTATTTTTGAAAAACATATATTGTTTGAAGTATAAAATCACATATACCTTTTTTCCTTCTAATCTGTTGAGAAATGATAATGTCGCTCGGGAATACGTATGGACTACATTCTCTATAAAGCAAGGTGATATGTTTTTATCTTATTTTGACAATGATACCAATAATAAAATATTTAATGACTATATATGATATCAATTATATGCAAAATTCTTCAATGTGAATTAATATTAACGTTTATGTTGTTCCATACTCTAAAAAATGAATACAAAATTCATGTGTACCTATGACCCACTATCTCTATGAATGGTGTAATTAAATATTCAATCTCAAACTATTTTTGATTAATATATATATATATATATAATCAATATATATAATATTTATATATTTGTTAACATTTTTTATATGATGGATCCATACTAAATATATAAGAACAGAAACCACTAAACCAAAAGATACATGAAAAATGAAGCAACTATCACCAAGAAAAGTTATTATAATAATTAATTGTTAATTAATGGGTGAAAAAAGGTTATAAATAAATCATATAGGGTATTATAAATATGTTTGATGTTATGTTATATATTTATAATAAAACAATATTTATTATACAGGAGGTTTAAATGTGTATGAATATATTTGAGACTTTGGTAAAGTATTTTCATCACAATATTTTCTCTATGACACGTGCCATATTCATCACATGTTTATTTTATTTGGTATAAATTTTGTCCAAGATGTATTTAATTATTATTATCATGAAACTTATGGGATATGAATATAAATATAATTTGGATAATTTCATGGGTATTATTATTTAGATATTATCAAGGTGGTAAGGGTTTGATGATATAATCTCATTATTTATCATGATTGTTTATAATTGAACTGATCATGATGAAATATTATGATCAATAACATGAAGGAACTTAGGAATTTTATTCTCATATAGTTAATTCTTTAAATGATGCATATTCATATAATTTTTAACTCTATATGTACTCAATTTTACAAATGAATGTTTTTGTTGAAAAATTATCTTTATTTCTGTATTTGGTAAAAAAATGATTCTCTTCCATTTCCATGTTTTTAAAAAATATTTCCATGACTAATTTTTCAATTATAAAAATATATTTTGTTTTAATTTTTAACTATGTATTAATTTTGAAAAAAAAAATTATGATAACATTTTCTCATTTTCTAAATGAATATATTTTTTACTTTTTCAACAAAATATTAAAAGGGATGTTTTCTTTTAACTTATATGGAATGGATGAAATTTTAATCGTTGATGAATATTTAATGATTTGAACCTTCCTCTAAATGAATTACGGATATTTTGAAAGAAAAAAATTTCTTTAATATTTTTGAATTTGTTAGATTTTAAATAAGTTATTTAAAAATGAATTGGATATTTTCATCAAGAATGTTTTAATGATCCTTTTCCTATATTTCTATTCACTAATAAAAACAATCTCATACATGATGTATGATTTATAGGATATAATATCTAATGATACCATCCTCATTGTTTATATGGATTATATATGATTATGATGACATGATTCTAATGAAATCCATTCCTTTTCTATTGGTTATGTTGTGATTAATTGATTTAATAATTATGAAACTAGTTTTTTTCATGTGTTATGACATGATGAATTATTTATGAAATTAATTTCTTTTCCATTTATTATGAAATGGTGAATGGATTATGAAAACCATTTACTTTTAATGGGTTATAACATGTTAAGTGATTTATGATCTGGTGTAACAAATTTATATATTTTCATTATGGGATGGGTGGGCTTGGAATTATATCTCCCTCAAATGAATTTAGTAATGACTGATATCACGTAAGATAAATAATATTAGAATGATGAGTGATCATTGCTCAGTAAGGGAATTTTTCCACTCTGATAGTAATGGGAGTGAACCTTTACTACTATAATGATTATTGAAATGAATCCATTCTACACTGATATCATTATAATTACACCATGACTAATATGAAAATGGTTTTCTATAGTTATTTCTATGCCAAAAATTATGTCTTATACCAATGTTATGATATCATGGATTTTTTATTTCATTACTTTATGATTCATGCCTTATAAACTTCCAAGATTTATACCATGACTAAATTTTATGATTCGTGTTATACAGGGTATGGTTTTAAAATGTTATTCTCATATTCTTATACCCATACACTAATGTCATACTTATGTGATCCTTGATATGTACCTCATTAATAATTACATAGAATATAAGCTCAACCTTTACTATTTTTTCCCTAGGTTATGAAGAATATAATTTTTTTATGATTTTACTTATTGGGGTTCATGTTATAAAGATCATAGTGGGAGTTTACATAGATCACATATGAACCAGTTTTTTAAATAATTATGTTTCTAAATATACTAGACATATATTATTATCTCATGGATAATTATGTAATTTAATTAATATTCATATATTAATATATGATATATATATATATATATATGTGAAAGGTGATGGGCTCTATAGTTCGTATTAGATCAAGTTTTTGTTAACCATTAGAATATAAGATGTGAAAAAAAATTAACGTGAACCCCTGGGATAAGTATAATATTGGATGGGCCTTGGTGACTGTTTTAGGCCCCTATAAAATAAATTGAGGTCTTCATAAAAGGTTTTTGGTCTATAATACCTTCCATTTTAAATTTATTCATGTCTATGGTGGTATGTAGATGCCCAATATTAAAATTTAGTGTGATTTACGATGATTAAATTAATCCCAATGAGTTTTTTAAACAAATTAAATTGAATAATCAGAATGGATGAACACCATGGATCACTAATTATCCCTAAGATGTATCTTTATATCATGTCATTCATGGACAATATTGATATTACATATAATACCAAGTGTTCTATAGATCAATTCAGATGTGATACTACACTTGGATAGGTTTTCCATCCATATGAATGTGTGGATTGATGTTACTTTGGTTGACTAGGTCTAGGATGGATAAGTAGACTATCCAAGAACAACTGTGATGTACTGAGATGGTCTATGGTCCATATTATTAATATTTTTGTTGTGGTAACACCCCATTTAATCATAAAGGCTACACTACACTATTTGTGATGTATGGGGGACATGTTTTTATACTGTATCGGGTATTGACTATCCCTGAGTTAGTGTGTTTTGGGTCTGGGTAGAGATGGTAACTAGTGTCACCTTCAAACCCTAACCTATAATGAGATACTAGGTTCCATGATAGTAGTAAATGGATTTTGTGTTCGACCAACCTCAACCTCTTATATATTTCTAAAATTCACTTATTAGTTATTAATGAATAAGTGATTTCTAGACCTTCTTCCTAGTAATTGGATTATGAGCTTGATTCAATGTGATTTTATGATGGGGATTTCCAAGTGTACTTCCTAGGATATATATTTCGGTCCTTATTAAATGAATGTTACATGAAATCATATTCCTCACTGTTTATTTGAATGTTACTGACATGACATTCCCTATCATTGATTTGGGATTAGTGGGAAAGAAATTCTATAGTGGACATGGCCTTCTAAAGATATGATTCAGATTATTGGACATGGATTTCCTTGGGTTTTATTAAATTTAATTGTTATATATATATTATATTATCCCTTGACTGATAAATATATTCCTAATATGAAATTCCTTTCACAGACTCATATGATACATCAAATTTTATTATTATTGAATATCATTAAACATGGATTCCTTGGACACATATCTCGTGTCTCAATTTTTTTATATAATATAAATTCCCTGTGATATTTTCAGAATTGGAAGAATCATGTAAGGATTTCGTATTTAATGGTTGACCTAGTTATACATGGAATGAGTGGTATGAATTCTATCTCAATCCCATATTCATATTATTACAATTATATCATTTTCACAAACCCATGGATCAACTATGGTTTCACATTAATTAGTTCATTTTAGTTATTTCACTCTAAGGATGATAATAATCAATGAGAATTAACATATGAAGTAAAAACATGGGAATAATTTTTTAATATAGTAATTCTAAAATCAAAGTTTTTATAATTATGGTTATCTAAATAATTAGTTCACATACTAATTCACTATAAATTACCATCCATTTATGGGATGATGTTGTTGGTTCACTATTCAATTTAATAGTCATACCATTCTCTAGAAATTATTTCACTTGGAAACCAATGTATATGTTCACTTAGATATAGTCATATGATGGGTTGGGGCCCATAAATGAATGATCTAGATAGGCCAGATGCACATGGGGAGTTGTTATGTTGTCCATCTCATAGTTAATAGTAGAGCCTTGTATATTTATATTTGTTTCTTTTATTTACTCATGTATATGTTATTTACCTAGTGGGAAGTCAATGTTGTATATATAAAAATCCCATTTGGGGTTTAAGTGCATTTGAATTTATTATTACATCCATGTTATAATTATTTTTATGTACTTTTTTATTTATACTATGGATGTTTTTTTTTGTTTTTACAGTTGTTTTTATTAGTCTGATGTGACTAAATTATTTCTCTACCATCAAACCCAAAGCCCTAACTAGTACTTGAAATACTCTAACATACATAGATGTAGGCATGATGTCTTATCACCAAAAATTATTAGATCAGTTCCTTTAATGTTATATTACTTTTTTTGGATACGGGATACATGAGTGTAGCGAGTGTGTCAGAACCTATGATGTATATTATATTAGTGCATTGAGATCACCTTTTCTAGTAATAAATCCAATTTTTTAGGGATTTTGTATTTATATTCTAAATATATACTAATAAAATTGTAAAAGAGCTTCTCCTAGAGTGACACCCATGCAATGTGGTTCATTTGTTTAATTTATTTTTTGATTCGGGCCTGATGGTGAAAAAGAATTGATTTATTTTAACTAGTGGATGGAAGATGGAAGATGTATTTATTCAAGAATCATATTTTTAACATAGGTTAGACATGTTATTTTCTTTATAATGTGTTATTTTACTATTTAAGATAGTGGAAAATGGATTAATTTTTTAACAATAACCTAAAAGGGTTTTACCCATATAGGTTCTTAGTAGCATTCAACTCAATTAACCCAACATTTATATACATATCCTTATGATGTAAGGATATGTGGATCTATAATGATATGTTTGATAGTGATTCTAAGAATCAATACTCATATAAAGGTGGTATAGTGACCCTATTTTCTTGATAGGGAACATGATAACCAATTGGTGTACCCATTATAAGGGGCTTTGTGACCTTGGTGTAGTTATTTAAAGTGACAGTAACAACCAATCAGGTGTTTTTCTATATATTTAGAAATATAACTCTACATAACCAAACATCATTATTCATGTAAGGAATATATCATTGAGAAAATAATGTCTTTATAACATGGAAGCTTCTAGGTAAAATTTGGTACTTGATGCCTTTTCAATAAACCCGTTGTTACTAATTCATTTTTATCTGTGGTTAACTAGATATTTTTAACATCTTAAAAAGATTTTTTCCATATATATTTATATGAAATTTTACATAAAAATGATCATTTATAGTTTTATAGTCAGATTATATAGTTATATGTTGATTTATACCTGAATATTTCTTATAAAATTGGACCTCAAGGGGGTATTACCATATGTAGATTACTAGTACGTGTTTTTCCATTATCATTTCAAAATTATTATTATGAACCTATAGGTAGTGGTTCATTATAGGTATTCTCGGGGAGGATCAAGTCCCGATAGGATAATGTAAGGTATTCGATGAAATTTGATTTCATTATTTGTGGTCATAGCTATAAATGGGCTTCAATTAAATTAGTTTCCAATTATAAATTATTAGATATTTTATTCTATAATAATCAACTGTAAAATATTAGAATTGTACCCATTTTGAAACGTTTTGACCCTCTTATGTTTTTTTCAACTTACCACTATTATAGTGGGTTGACATCCATGTAAGATGCCTTATGTTGAGATGACTATGTGGATGAAAACCCATGATATGTGAAAATGGAGAGATATTTAACCTATGTGATAGTTTGTAAGACCTAGTGCTATTATTATGAGACCTGATAGGTTGTGTTTGTTGGGAGACATAGAGGTCCTTTTTTGGGACTAAGACCCATATAGGTTGATACTTAGTTGGATCATGGGAAACCTTTGAGAGGGATTGATCCATGGTTTGTGCTTGACTTATTAGAAAGTGATATTAATTTTACACTCATTTAAAGACCAATTCATGAGAGTTAATTGGGTCTTTCAATGTAGTCATGATGATACCATTTTTTAGAAAGCACCAAGGGTTCTTGGGAATCAATATTATGTTCTAAATGTAGGAATATTTGGGTTTCATTCCCTATTGACAGGTGATTTTTTGGTGAGGAATGTTTTTAGATCCTATGTAGATTCTCATGATTTGAATGATACTATGGTGGTGATAGAATAAATCATGGAATAATCTAGGTTGGTGATTTTGAATATGATTTCAAAGTTATCTTCTAGTTAAACGATATTGATGTTTCATATAGTGCAATAATCATGGTTTTATGATGGATTACACAAAGGATAATTATTTGAGGATTGATTTAGAAGGTACGAGATAATACACCCATTATTCTTGGTGAGATAGAAATAGTAGATACCAGTTATGTATGATAGCACATGAATATTTAATTTGTGATAATCCTAATGTGAGATGAGTATAATTGGTTTTAAGGAATCATTATGGGAAAGGATTCCCAAGATTTGTGATAATAAATGAAAATTTCACTTTATAGTGGATGAGTCATCAAGAAAAGATCAGGTGTTGTGAGTAAGTTAAACCATCAATGGAAAATGATGCACATTGTTAGGAGACAGATTATTAGCGGTTAATTAAATGAATTAATATCATAATTCGAGTGATCATTTTTTTGAGATATGGATACAAACATATATATGGAATCTTAATTTACTCCCAACCTATTTATGATCATAGAAAATATCTTGAAATCATATTGAGTATGATGAGAGATCATTGGATATACACAAATCTATATAAATATAATATCTAGTCTGATAATGGGACTCTTGGGAACTTATCCTTAAGGACATGTTAATGTTATTCCATATGGTGGGTAGTTCACTATCATCCGTTTGAGGGTAGTGACCTATTTATGGTTGGAATTCAAAATTTACCATGGGAACCATCACCATAATGCAAGAATTGGAAATGTTTTAATTTTTCTAGTTTGATCACATGATGAATGATACATTTCCAAGAAATTCATATTCTCTATAGATGGATAGTTAATGGGAATTAGTGATTGGGATCTCATTTATTAGACCGATAAAAGGAATGATTGTATAGTATGGATTGGTTATTTGATCGCATGTATGCAATTATAATATGATGAGGGTTGTGTGAATATGATACCTATCATTAGATGATAATTTTTTATTTTGAATTCAGTTGAACATGAGATGGTTCTTCAAGAAAACGTTACCAAAACTTGGTGATAGTATTCAATGAGGGTTCTTGGAATGATTTATGTGTGCCTTGGGATAAAGGAACAAAAATTTGGTTTTGGTGACAAATTGACTACTAGAGCCATGAAGTTTTGAGAATAATCCTTAAAAGGTGGTTCAAATTAAGTTAACTAGAATAGATTATTTTTTTTGTGACGAACCACTTCAGATGCACCAATGGAATGAAAAAGGTTCATTCTATTATTCTTTTTATGAAATTCAAGGAAAAGTTAGTGCAACCAAGCTAATCTATGTTGATTGGAATTCAAAAACAAAGAATGATTCAAGAAATTCACAAATTATCTACATGTGTGATCAAATTATTTTAAATTAAAAACATATATTATTAATTTTTACGATGTCAAGGGTGTTTTTCATTTGTAAATTATGATGGTAGAAGTAATGGGGCTTAGAATTTTATTTTAAAAGAATGAAACTATGGAGGGTGAGAACCATAAACTAGTGGATATAAGAAGAGAATATGTGATATTGTATCAAGATAGATAGGATAATGTATGTGACATATTTATTATTCTAAATTAGGTTTGTGTTATGGACTATGTTTTAGTGGTTTAAGAAGTGTATGTTTAAAGAGGCGTTGAATGAAAATTGGGTTTCAAAAGTGAAATGTGGTTGTTTGTGTGGGAATTCATGAAAAATATAGGTTATGATTTTAAATTAATTACATAATGGATTCATGTGTATGAGATGTTTTTTGGTGGGGAGGTTGTAATATCCCATATATTTCATGTTGTAAATTTCACAAGGAAATTGAATTTTCAATTACTGAAAAGGTCAAAATTTGATTAGAGATTAAAAATTAAAATATGTTTTTTTAATTCCTATAAATATTTTTATTAGAAATTAAATGAGGCTTGGATTGTATCTATGAGGTTTTTATATCATTATAGGAATTCATGAATGGAAATTTTAGAGTTTTGGTAAAATGTAGAAAAGGGTACACGATTGGTGCACTGATTAGTATTAATAGAGTAACCAAACTATGTGGCATATATGGTACTGTAACATGGTATGTTTATCTATGAAAGAGGTCCCAAAATTACCATTTTGTTTTTTTAATAGGGACCGAGAGACTGAAATGTTTTTTTGAATGGTTTTCCAGATCATGTATAGTGACCATGCAAGGAAGACAGTGTTTGGGAAGTCAAACATGCATGGTTAGCGCAATGTCTTCCTAATCGTGCACCTCATTAAAGGGGTAAAAAACCATTTTACCCCAATGAACTCTAATTTTCTTACCCCTAAATTATACTTTATTTCACCAATAATGTCCCCAACATATGACCTAAAATTATTACCATCATCCATGGGAGATATCCCTCATCGATTGTCCAAATCAAATGCTGCCAGATGTGTTAGAAGCCTGGAGGTAAGAATTCCAACCCATTACCCTTTGTTATATTTTTATCATTTTTTATATAATTATGGATTCTATAGTTAAGTTTTTTTAATTCTGAATCCAAATGGTCATGGTGGTATTAGATATGAGTGATGTGGATTTTGATCATTATAGGAAGAGGATGACATAAGATTCCATATGTACCATTTAATGTGTTGTTTCATTGAGATATATTACAATGGTGAATTTATAAATCATTAGTGCATAATATTTTAATAGATCCTTTATTATTGATTATTATTCATATGGATTATGCCTAGTTCAAGGTTTATTATGCATCTTGATTTTTTGGTAGGTGTTAGGTCCTAGTTTCTATGTGATGAGATCTACATGTAAGCCATCATTATTTATGCATTATAACCAGTTTTTTTAATAAGGTTTAACAAATAATGATTAGTTTAAAAATGTTTGTTTTATATTATTAATTAATTCATAGTGTAATTATTATGAAGCATGACTACACAATTCTCATATGAGCCCGAAAGGGCCTTGAAAACTGATGTCACCCCCTTATGCATGTTTGTGGCTGTATGTGGATGCTCAGGATTTCCTGTATTGTTTTATCCCCCATTTTAATTAATCCCAATGAAATGTTTAAATAAATTTAAATGGTTAATTGAAATTTATTAATATAATGGGTCACTAAAAACCAATGTTTTCTAGATTCTAATCAAATATTAGATGTCCCTAAGTGAGATTTAATTTAATACCAAGCGGCCTACATACCTATTAGAATGTGGAAATAAAATTTTAACTCATCGTAGACTTCTGAAATTATATTTAGACAAAACTTAGGAAGCCCGGGACCATATTGGCTATGTATACCATCCCAGACTGACCATAAATCAATGATATGATCCATGAGTGATCAACTGATCATCTCTACTATTGAAAGTATTAGTGCATCCAGAATGGTAAATCTACATTGATTACTATACCAGGGATATAATGGACTAGTTCATTGGGTGTTGACCGACCTAAAGAGGGTATGATAGGGGTATGTGTAGATACTATAGTGGTTGTCACCTTAAAATATGTTCCGAATAATATATAATATGGGATATGATAATATTAATTGTTGTAGTCATTCATACAACAAAACCAAACAATATATTTATATTTTTTCACTTTTTTTCTATCTATGTAGTTAAAATATAAATATATACTTCTTGGTACTTGTCCTATAGTCTATATGTGATATGATTCTATGATGAGGAATCCCATAGGTACATCTAGGGATCTGACTTTTGATCCTTATTGAATGACTATTACTAGACTTAGTGTTCCTCATTTTTTATTTTAATTTAATTATACATGGCATTCATAATCATTTATTTGAGATTAGTGTACATGTAATTCCACACCATACGTAGTTTTTAATAGATATGGTTAAGAATAGTGGAAATTGTGTTCTATAGAGGGAACAATATTCATTGGTTATATTGAGATTATATTACTCATGGTGTGATATGTGGATTCCTTATACGGAATGCCTTTGATGGGATCATTGGATACATGGAATTATTTTATGATTTATTTTCATTATACAGGTATTTTGTGGTTATGATCCTTGGGTCCCTATTTTAGTTATATAATGTAAATTCTCAGAGAAAGTTTTTGAATTTTTCGAAGCACATATGATCAATCAGGATATTGGATGCACGGATCAACTTGGTAATAATAGTATGACTTCTAGAATTATGCCTTATTCGCATCACCTCTAGTTGATTGGGTTCACTATCCCAATGATTTACTATGGTTTTACTCTATTCATTTTATTTTAATTGTATCTTTGTTATTATATGTATATTTGATGTTCGTTCCCTCATAATAGAAGAACATGTCTTGACATTTTATATTTATTTATTCTCACCATTTATTATTATTTTTATAAGTGGTTCAAATACTCATACAATTCATATTACTGTCTAAGTACATCAATTTATTTGTGGTGGCATACAATTTTTTTACTCACACACTGTATGAGATTCCATGGAACTGGGATACATGAGAAGATGGTCAGCTAGATGAAGGTGTATAATGGGATGAGTCCAATGGCATATCGAGGAGGATTAATCAAATGTTCATGGGGAGACTATATGTGGTTCATGTCATAGTTAGTAGTGGATCATTGTAAATTTATTTCTATTAAAATTATTTACTCATGTATATGTGATCGTCCCTAGGGGTGATCAATTATGTATGTGTTAAATAGATTAATTTTCATTTATTATTTCAACATTGTTATTTTTTTGGATTCTTCACTCTTTTTATTTAATCTATGGATATTTTTTATTTTATTTTTTATCAATTTTCCATACTCTCAAACTAGGGAATAGTCTCTCCAAAATTACACCCTAGGCCCTTGTTGCTAGTCAGAAGACTCTGGATTATGAGGAGGCTTGACTGATGCCTTTCCACCAACCCATACAACTAATATTTAGAGAGTGATACATCTTCGGACTTGAAAAAAGTGTTATCAGAGAGTTTGAATTAGTGTTCTAATTTTATTTAGGATATGTTATACACAAGTGTCGTGAATTTTTTGGTATCTGTGATGGATATTTAGATGGTTATTTGGGAACACATTTTTATGTTAGAAGTACATGTCGATAGGGATGTGAGATTACTATTATTGACATTTGATGTTAATTCTATATATGATTTTCTATTTGAGAAATTAATTTTTTGATTTTTGATTTTTATTTATTATGTATTTTTTCTCTCAACCTAATGGTGAGAATCTAGTGACTAATTTTGACTCTTGGTCGAAAGAGGAAAGAGATATCTATCCATGCATCATATTTGAAAATTAGAGTCCACATATTATAGGCCTTCTAGTGTTCTATTTTACTACTAATGACATATAAAAAATGATTAAAGAAAAAACCAACATAAATGGTGTTTTAACATATAGTATTTAAGTGTAATTTTAAAGAGTTAGGTTCAAATATACATATATTTTCGTCAAATTATATGATAATCAGAACTACAATGAGGCATTTGATAGTGAGGATGACAACTCAATCATCATATATAGGAGATGCAGTGATCCTAGGGGGTCAATAGGGTACATTATGTTCAATAGTTACAACCCACATTAGGGGGGATTGTTACCCTGGTTCAGCTATTCAATGTTTAAATAAAAAATAATTAAACCACATGAGTGATGTATGAAACAAATCATTAGGAAGATGATTTATATATACCATTGAACCTTGTAGGTCAATGTTAGTAGGTTTTTCCTTTTTATTTGACCTATTATTATAGTTTCTATTTCATGTGTGGTTAAATAATGATTTGAAACTTCTTACATGATGTTTTTCAACTATATTTCTATTATATTTTAATTAATCCATCATTATTTATAGTTATCTAGTCAAATCCTCTAGTTTGATACTGATGGGTACCTAAAGAGTTATAATTATTGAGGAAATAGGGGGGATTACCATAAGTGGATTCCTGGTGAGATTAAACTAAATATTTTTTTCAAAATTTTTATTGTTACCTTCCATAGATAACTTCCTTATGAGGATTAATGTGGAGGATCAGGGCCGAATCTATTGATTCTTGGTAGGGGATTCCATTATAGTTATTTCCTTATTTTTGTAGATACAAATGGGTTACAATTAAATGGGTTTTCTATTAAAACATAAATGGTGTAAGTTATATAAAAAAATAAATTTAAAACCTACATAATTATACCCATGTCTACATGTTTTGACCCTCATAGGTCAAGGTTATCGTTACCTCACTTAGGGAGGGTTGAAAGACATGTTATAAGTCTTATGTTGAGAGGGATCTATGGATGATTCCTTATGAGATGTTACCTTGGTGAGAGGTTTGTCCTGTATGCTAATTGATAGGAACAAGATCCCCTATTATGATACATCATTAGTATGACTATGTGGGAGACCTAAAGGATCATAGTTGTGAGATAGAAACTTGTTGGACAACGATTAGTTGGATCGAGGGAAACATGTGACAGATGATGAAATATAGTTTATGGTTTCCTTTTTAGGAAGTGATTTTTTTGAATAATCATATAGATACTATCATAGAGTAGTTTCTAAGGTTATTTAATATAGTTATGATGATTGAGTTGGTTTTCAAGGAAATAACAACGGTGCTTATGTATTGAGATTGAGTTTGAAAGTCAGAGCTATTTGGTTTTCTGGACCTTTTAAATAATGTTTTTTGTAAGAAACATTATCATAGAACATTTATATTATCTTGGAAAGAACCATATTGTGGATATCATTGAATAATTCATGGACAAATTGATGTGATTAATTTTTAAGTGGAGTTCGAAGGGAGAATCTGGTTAAATGAGAAGGACATTCTATATAGTGTTGGAATCTTGTATTTATGATGGATTTTTCATAGGATCATTATTAGGTCCTTGATTAGGGTGTTATGTGAGAGTACACTAGTAGTTCTATGAGATATATAAGTATGTGTTGGTTATGCATTATACCATTTAAATAGTTACATCATGAGCATCCGATAATGAAATAAGGACCGGTGGTTTTAATGAAAGAATGTGATCAAGGATTTTAGAGGGTTGTGATAATAAAGATAAATTTATCTTTATGTTGAAAGATGAATTGATAATAAATAGGGTTTCAGGAGGCAGTAGACCAATCGGTTGACCTTAACACACATTTTTTGGGATATGTGGTGTCAGGGGTAGGTTGAAGGCATGTACATCTATGTTCTATTGATCAAATTTATGGAGAATGATACAAATATATCAGTGTAATCTCATTGTACTCATGTACTAGAGAAGAGCTTTCTCAATATATTGATTTAGTATTGAGTTTTTTGATAGAGTATTATATATACAATAGGATATCTAACATATATTTTATATTTCATGATGTATCTTATATGAAGTTGTTATTGATGAGTTTTTTAATGTAATCCATATGTTGGGTACTTCACCATTGTCTATTTGATTGCTGTGTGCCTCAATGTGGGTTGAAATTTGTCATTTTACATATGAAACTTACTCTGTATGTGACAACAAGTAGTTTTTAAATGTTGTGCATTGGCGTTCAGGATGGGTGATTGTTAGAATTGCTAGAAAATATGTACAAATAAGTATGAGAAATGGGTTATTGTGATTGAGAACACTTTTTTAGCAGTAATGAAAATGATTTTTCTATGGTGGGGATAAAGACATTTATCGTTGGTTTGTAACCCTCATCTATTAAGGGTTATTCAATGATGATAGCATTCATTATATAGCCATTTTTATTTCTGAAAAAGGGATATTATGGACAGAAAATTTCACCAAAAGTTGGTTTAGGTCATCGGTGATGGTTTTCAAAATGATCACAATGCATATTGGGATAAAGGTATGGAAATGGGTTATTCGAGACATGTCATATTGAGGCACCAGTCTGTACATATTAATGATAAATGATATCATCCCTTAACAAATGGAAAACATGAATTTAAATGTAAAATTTTATAATTTAAAAATTTTATATGTTTAATAATAACATATTTCTTGATCAAAACCATTATTTATAGTTTCCCTTTGTAATGAGGACAAAAAAAATCACATCATTTCATAAAATTTATAGTCTATAAGTACGCACAATCAATAAGTTATATATTAATGTAGGATTTAATCGATTCAATGAATTATTATTTTTCAATTTATATAATTAAATTTATGTTTATATGTGTTACCTAGATAATTTTATTATAAAATTTAGGGAATAATAGGATATGTTCATCTAAAAAATAAATATTAAGTGAAGAGTAATACTCATGTCTGAAAGTTTTATTTTTATTGGATTTATCATTGTAAGTGAAATGAAATATTCTAATTAAGGGTTTACAAAGGATATGTTTCTAGGGAGAGGGCTCTAGGAATAAAAATAGGGTAGGGCTTCCACATGTAATTTGAATTTCTGTTTGTGTAAATATGGGTTTCAAGTAGTCTCTTTTATATGTGAATGGGAGTGTTGTTTTCAAGTTACCATATCTTATAAAATTATTTCCAACATTTTTTAATGGTATAAATCTTAAATATTTCATAAATTTGGATTATGTTCCATCATATGACTATAAATCCTCTCATCCATTCATTTTTTTTGATATCTTTGAATTACTTAGGAGTTTGTACTATCACTTTTCACTTTACCAATGTGTACTTTTACCTAGGTCACATTTACCTTCTCCTATAATAATTATCTAAAATAATTTTTATTAGTATTTATATAACATATTTATTTCAGTAATTTAATCATATATATTAAATTAATTTTATCAACTAAAATATAATATGAATAAGAAGTATTAATTTAAAAATAAATAAGCATAACGCTAAAAAATTATTTTTAAGATAATAACGACTGTAAGAATATAATTTATTTATGAGTTAAAAATATAAATGTAAATAATATTTATGACTAAAACTGATTTTTTATAAATAAAATGAATGTTATTTAAAATTATAATGAATAAATAAACATTCTTTAACAAAATATTAATTAATTTAATGTTAGGACATGAAATAATTTTCTTTGCTAAATCACACTTTTATTTAATTCTAAAAATGTTGGCAATTTGTTTCCTAAGATTTAATAATTTTATAAAATTAATAATATTTTTTACACTTTAAATATTATAACTTAATGGTTTTATTACCTTCATGTATTTTCATTTATATCAACAAAGTCATGAATCTTATAATTTTTTGGAAAAACTGTTTTTTACTAAAAAGGGTTTTTATAAAAATAGTCAATAATTCTAACTATGTAAAGTTTGATATTTTAAAATAAAAAATTTATTTTATTTTGATTAATTTATATTTATAAAAATTATATATTAATCTATTAATAGAAAAAAAAATATAACAAAAAGATTATTTTTATTAAAAAAATAACATTCTTAGGCATTAATTGTTTATAATATTTTTTATACTAACTATCTAATTTAGATAAATTTAGTACATTAAACCATATATAGATATAATATATGTTTTTATAATTATAATTTAATGATGATTATTTTATTTTATTAATATATTGTGTTCTTTGTTTTAGTGTGTGAGAAGAAAGATAACAAACACAATATTATTTTAGGGAAAAATATATATACTAAAATCTCATATTGTTAAATTTTCCATCATAAATAAATTGAATCCTAAATAATTTTTAAAATGAATTAATTATGGATGAAAAAATGTAAGACATGACTTTGGATAAAATTTCAAATGAAACGTGTACATTAATATCTTAAGGAAAACTAGGAGACAAATCTTTATCCTCTATCAAGTTGACTTAATGATTCTCTTGAATGATATATGATTTATTTATTCTATTTCCACACATAAATAGTTGTCTAATTACTTTAAGATATTCTCTAATTGGTCTCATCTATCATGTTTGAGAAAAATGAAATTGAACATTTTTTCCTTCATCATATTTTTAATAAGATGTTTCATGATCCACAATAATTTTTAAATTTTTTGTATTCTGGGATTCTAATATGTTCTCATTGTTAATAACCTTACATGATAGTTAATTAGTCTTAATAAAAATATTTCTTACCCCAATTATTGTCTCAATTGGTTGTAGTTTTGGAAAATTTCCACATTGACCATTTCATCAAGTGTTAGACCTGTTACTTCTTGCTCTATCCATTACATTGACTATATTTTTAGGGATAATAATACATAAAATAGTAAATATAAAATTGAATAAATTTGATCATTTGATAAAAACTTTCATAAAATATTTTCATACCCTAACTTATGAGTCATGGATTCAATCAAGTTTTTCCATCATCATTTTACTATTTGGTTTTCTAATATAGTTGGCTACCATAAAAGTATATGTTCAAATAAATCATAATGGTCTGCAAAGATAATGTGAAATGAACCTAGTGTATCCCAATGATGTTTTTATCTCGGTTCATAGTTAGGGTAGATTAACCATGCACTAAAATTATGGACAAGATATACCTGATCAAATCTTTTATGGGTTGTGACCCCAAGATGCATTTTTTTGAAAACCACAAACACATTCCTGTATCTATAATGGGATGTAATTTCATGGAAAATACGTGTAATCTTTACATTAGAAAATATTTTGGATGTTCCCACATACATTGATTTATACCTAGGGCTTCCACTAATTTTCTCTTATAATAACCCCTGGAATCATAAAATATTAGACACTAAAATATATAAATATATAATAAATCGAAAATAAGTCTTCAATGTCACCCATAAATTCTCTACATGGGATTAGATTTTAGGATTATCCTACGTAATAATTTTTTCACAAACATGGGAAAGGGAAACAGGGGAAAGTGTTTACTAAAATACTCAATAATGGTAAATTTAATAATAACTCATGACATGTGAGACATGATTCATAACATGATATCTTAAAAAAACTTGATCATTAACATGGAACCATTAAATAAATAAATAATATAAAATTAACATGGATTAAAAAATGATTATAAAATATGAGAATAACATTATATGATTGGGTGAAATCATAAATTTAATATCATAAAAATATTTCACGGCCACATTAACATTACATTGTTAGCTAGGATAAATTCCTATTCACTGTAGTTTTAAAGTCTCACAACCTACTCACCATGATATCTTGTGAAATGAAAGTATTAGACATTTCATTAGAGGGGTATATATTTTTGGTCTAATAGTGTATATAATGGAAAACATTTATATGTGTTTCAAATGGATTCAATAAACATTTCCAAAAATACGATTGAAATAAAATGGTTTTTTTATAATTTTTAATTGGTTCCCTAATAAGGAATTTAACATTTCACTAATAAATATTCCATGATAAACCCATGTAAAATAAATGAGTATCCAATAACATTAAGAGTAATTATAGGAAAATAACACTCATTAATTTTGATTACACATATGGTATTTTGACGTGATAGGAAATGGATATAATATCCATACAATAATTGTTACAATCAATCATTGTATTTATAATATTGATTAATTCCATGCAATAAATGTAAAGGAGAAATGTACATTCATAGAGTAATGCATTGGAATAAAATAAATACTATATAAATGAATGGTTAAGAAAATAAAAATCATTAATTGATCATCCCATAGATGCAAAAGATAATTTCATAATCCATCTTGGTAACAAAGGTTGATAGTATCATTTGAATAATACCCTTAATCAAGAATAAAAAATTAATGATGAATACTCATAAAAGTATTAGGATAATTTCATTGAAATTAATAATTTCGATTTTCCTTTCAAAAAAATTAAACAAAAGTATTTTATTAAATAAGAAAATAATAATTTGCTTTTGAAATCATTAAATAATATATAGTATTCCTATTAAAAAATTAAGATTGTTGTAGAAGTTATGTTCACGTGGAAAAGTGTAAAACAGATTCATTCTATTGAAATGGCCCATATTGAAAATGTTAAATTTCCATTAAAAGCTATTTTTGAAAAACACATCATAAAAAAATTCTAAAAAAATATTTTTAAAATATTTTTATAGAATATTTTGTGTCACTTTATATGAAACATATTTGGGTTATAATTCAAAAATTTCATTGGTAAAACATTGACATGGGAGAAAAATATACATTATAATGTATTTGAGTTATTCATATCAATATCATGATTTTATTTGATGATTAATTATTTCAAAAGGGAGGATATTTAATAAGAGCTATAAAATCATGAAATAATAATAATATTCTATTTTAATTGATAAATATAAGAAAAATAATCTCGGAATATTATAACTGACAAGAAATGTTATGACTCATGGGTGAAAGGAATTGAGTCAATAAGAAAACTATAACATAAATATAACTTTAATAAAAACCTTTTAATAGGAGATATCTTGAAAATGAACCTAAAATAAATTAAAAAATATATATTTCATAATAAAATAACATTTGGGTTTCATATACACCATATAAAATTAAATTGTTGAATAAAGTAAAATATTTCTCAATAAAGGGAGTTTGAGACCAAAATGACTTTCCTTTTTTTCCAAATTAGTTGATCACAATTTAAAATAATGTAAATAAACCCTAAATATAGGAATAACATATTCCAAAACCATATCCTCCTCTATAAAACTTTTATATACTTTATTTATAATTATATTACCTGAAAATTATGGTTTATTACAGCTTATTTTAAACATAAGGTGTCAACACTTTTAATTTTCCTACACATCATTTTAATGTTAATGTTTATCCATAATATTTGATAAAATTTAATCATTTTTACATAATTTATAGTTATGTAATATATATTCAATTATTATTTAAAATTTTCCTCTATTATCCTTTGAGAGTTTTACTAATGGATTGCAAAGTCGAAGTTGAAGACAAAATTGTTTTCACAATTTATAATAAATGAACATGAGATATTATAAGAACACATAGCTATTGATACTAAAACACCATAAACCTGAATTAAATATTAATACCAATTATTAAGTTTCATTAAATTTATATAATATTCTTCAATCGTTCACTATTTAAAATTACATCTTCGCTCATGTCAGCAGTAGACCGACCAAAACAAAGCATATCATAATAGTTAAATGTGTAAGGAAGTGATAATATATAATGTTAACATAATATTTATATAATATTATATATATAATATTTATTTTATATTTCTATAAAATACATTTTTAGAACCATTATTTATGTGGGGTGTTGAATGTAAAGACCCAGAAATTCCATGTAATATTTTTTTAATTATATGGAAATTTTATGAGTCTACAAAAATTAACGGTGCATGATTCTAAGGTCCGGTGTGCCTGGAATGAATTTCTAAACTTTTTCTTTGGGTACGTTTAGTAAACATGTGAGAACGTTTTTGTAAATTTTGAACCGGTGCTTGGAATTGAAATCTGAGGGCACCGTTGAACTCGCAACATCGATATTCACTTAAGGAGACTTTCACCTCGACGACAGTTGGTCGAGGGTGAAAGTAAGTTTTCTTGTTTTTTGTGGAATAAAAATAAAAATTATATATTATCTTTTATTTTATTTTTATCCACCCAATCAAACTTTCTATAGTGAGGACCACCCGAACTAAAACCCCACAATTTGAAATTCTTAAAGGTGGAGATCATCCCACTTTTGAACACCCTATTTAATGTGGGAGGTGACTTTATGTTTTTCCTAAATTGATTGTGCCAACCTCATCTTAATTTATGATGCCAAATAATTGTGCCAACAAATTAAATTGTAAAACTTAATTTAATTTATATTGGCACCTATTTCCTTTGAGAGGATTGGTTGGCAAAGGAGAAGGGGGGAGCTTGTGGAGGAACATTCTTCCCAAAGAAGAACATGCCATCTATTCCAACAAAGAACTTATCCTCCAAACAATTAACACTCCATATCCATCAAAGAACATTCTTAAGAATTATTAAAGAGTATGATGCATGAGCCGACTTCAGAAGCGTGATTTCAGTAGCGACGATCGTTGGCACCCTCTTTACCTTCACTGTTTTTCTTCATGCGATACATCAAAGAACCTTAGAGGTAGGGGTTTTGTTGTTTCATTTACATGGTTTGATTTGAATTAATCCTATTGATCCACCTGCTACCGAACTCATGCAGAGGGTGCGGGCCAAATGAACATGGCCTGATCCCTCCGATGTTCTTCATGGTTGTTGTATCCTACACAGTGGAGAAAGGTGGCGGCCAGCGGAGTTCGGTCACACGATGGGGCGGCGGCGCACACCCACGCCGCTCGACGAGCAAGGGTCACAACTTGTGCTGTGAAAAAAAGGGGAAGGAGTCCGATGTTCGGCCGGACACAGAGGCGGCATACGATGCGCTGCCATCAGAGCAAGGGGTGGCGACCTTCTTGGCAGCAGCTTATGGCGGAGGCACGACCTGCTTCGGAGCGGCGGTGCACGACGTACCCCCAGGAAGACCCAAGGGCTGGAAGTTTCGGCATGCCGAGTTGGATTGAGCGGGACCCGCTCCGGTCCCGCGTTCTGGCTAGAAACCGTAAGGCTATGTCATTCAGCGTTTGAGAGTAGGGGGTGTGCGACTCCCCCCCACATGCGGCCAGGCCGGGCCGCCATAGTGGGCTGTCCAGCGTGGGTCGGGCCGCCCATCGCGGGCCAGACCACCTAGCATGGTCTAGGCCGCCTCACGTGAGCTAGGCAGCCCAGCACGGGTTGGTCTAGACCCAACCTGGGCTAGGTCGGGTCAGCCCAGGCTGGGTCTGGTCGGGTCGGTCCGACCGGGTCAGACCGGACATGAACCAATTTCAACCTTATATGTTCTTTCGGACACAACTTGATCTATGGGCATCCGTTTGATGAACCATCTATGGTGCCAGAAACCTTGGATCGAGACAGTCCTTTTAGTATACCCCACTTGAGGTTTTGATAATGTTGATGTACGGTCGGGTTGGATCGAGCACGAATCCAAACGGGCCCTTAGAACTAAAAGGCCAATAACTTACAGATCAAGTGTCTGATTGAGGCACTATCTGTTGCATTGAGACCCCTATTACTTGGTAGCCCTTTGGGATACTGCTTCATTGGACTTCATAGAAGTTGGAGTATCGACCAGTAGCTTGAGGAGCGGACTCTCCCAGAGATGAGGAAGCTTAATGCAGGTACCCTGTAGCTGGTTCTGATGATGTACTAGGATTCGATGTGTGTTTGACGGTGTACTAGGATCCCATGTGGGTCTGAAGATATACTAGGATCCTGTGTGGGTCTGAAGGAGTTCTAGGATCCTGTGTGGGTCTGACGATGTACTTGGATCCTGTGTGGGTCTGACGATATAGTAGGATCCTGTGTGGGTCTGACGATGTACTAGGATCATGTGTGGGGCTGACAGTGTACTGGGATCCTGTGTGGGTCTGACGTTGTACTAGGATCCCATGTGGGTCTGTAATTTGGGATCTTTCGTAGGTCTACCTCTTAACAAAGTAAGATGATTCAGTAGTTACATCTAATCATCTCTACCACTGTACCTATGTTATACCTGGTGTGAGATGAGTATGTACCTGTGTGGTACTTTCCTTCATGGTAATAACTTGGTGGTATTCATCTGTGTGCCGTACCTGTGTGGAACATACCTTCGTGGTATTCCTTCCTTTGTGGGGCAGTTGAGCTTTGGGATTTTGGGGAGGACCCTCTATTTTCTCATGATTGAGATGGGTATACTTGATAACTTAGGTATATCTATGGGAATATACCAAAGTAGGGTTGTATGTTGATTTCATGCTTTTTGGTTTATCCTTTATGGATTTCATGAGACCTTGAGGGTCTCGGAGTCCCTAATAAGTATCGTTATACTCACCCCTGCACGGGCTATGCCCACACCATGTTGTGTTTGGTGTAGACGATGAACCGTGCTGATTGAGGATGAGGGTACCAGGATTGGATGGTGCCAGAGGTGGACCATAAGGCATGACAGTACGCAGAGGAGACGGGCGGAGTTGGAGTGCTGAGGAGGCGATATATACCTACCCTTCAAGTCGGAACCTTAGAGGATAACCCAGTAGTTATCTTTCTCTTTCTTCAGTTGTATTGTTTTTCAGTTGTACTTGTACCTTTACTTTTGGGCTTGTATTCTGACCCCTCTAACATTTAGTACACTTTTTTCTATACAGTATACTTGTGATCGTCTATTTCTTTGTGCTTGGTTTCATGTTTTTACAGGTTATAAAGTCAATGCGTTCTTGGATATAGGGAATATGCCTTTCGGTGCTAGTCACCAGCCCCAGGCCTATGGAATGTGGGCTTGGGGTAGTCACGACACAGGCCCCGGGGGACGGTTCGTGAAAAATTGGTATCAAAGGAGTCTTTTCTACCATAGAACATAGGAATCTTATCTTTTTAACAGAAATAGTGTTATGTTTAGTTATGGTGGTTATTAGTTTAGGGAATCCAGTGTTTGTGCGGTAGCTGACGTATCCATACACCAGGACCCTGACTTCAGATTTCCAACTCAGTGCATGAAAACATTGATTAGTGTGTTTTCAAGAGTATTCTTTGTGATCTCTTGAGTCATCTCACCAGGTATAACTTATTTACTGTAGCTCACCTGTTTCTTTTCAGGATGCCTCCATGCAGAAAACCATCTAGGGTTCCGAGTATAGTATGCACTGATAGGCCACTGAGCGACGAAGCCTTAGTGTAGGGCCCTCTTCCAATAGAGGCACCAGCGAAGGCACCAACAGTACCATTAACCATTGGGACACCAATTCCACCAGTCCCAGTATCAGAGTGTTCACGCCGCTTGAACGCATTTCACAAGTTCTAGTGCCAGAGGCCTCCTAGGTTCAGGGGATAGACGGACCCACATGCAGTTGAGGATTGGCTAGAGGCTGTGGTGAGAGTCTTCTTACTGGTAGGGACACCAGCTGATCTCATGGAGATCCTTGCCTCTAGTCTTCTATAGGAATCAGAAGGAAGATAGTGGATCTTGATGCTCCAGGGTCACGACGAGGTAATGCTTATATGGGAAGACTTCGAGAGCTTCTTTCTGGCAGAATTTTTCCAAGCATCTCTTTGCGTAGTGCACATTAAAGAGCTTCTTCATCCTTAGCGGGGAAGCATGACTATGGATCAGTACTCAGAGAGGTTCACCAACCTCTCGTGTTACTCCACAGATATGGTATGGGACCCATTCTTCAGGGCTCGGACCTTTGATTAGGGACTCAGGCGGGGGATCAGGGCTTCGATGATCTCACTCAGCACCCTAACACAAGCGGGGGTGTTAGAGAAAGCCCTCTCACTGGAGAGTTTTCTTACTGAGCAGTCACCAATAGAAAGACCCACCACCAGTAGTCACATAGCAGAGTCATATACAGCTAGCACTAGATAGATTTCATAGAGGTCCAAGAGGACTGGACCTATTGGTGGACGACTTCATGAATCAGGATCGGTTGTGCGGGATACTGAAGATAGATCCAGTCATGCGAGGAACAGGAAGTGATTCACATGCGGCAGGCATGGTCACATGGCTCATGACTGTCTGCCCCATCATACAGATGATCAGTATATGGTCTAAGGACCACCCAGGCAGAGACAAAGGTTTGACCTAAGAGGTCCGCAGGGAGCTGGCAGACGTGGTAGAGGAGCTGGCTGTGCAACTGGCGGTGGGAGACGATACGAGGTGTTACCGCCACTACCAATAGGTGGTCCACCCCGACCATATGGATCAGGTGGTAGGGGAAAGCTCAACTCTAGGTAGCTGAGGCCTATGACCATGGCGCTCCGGAGATGATTCTAGGCATGATCTATCTCTACTCCACCTTATCTACTGTACTTATAGACACAGGCGCCATTCATTATTTTATTTCCACTTCCCTCTTTCGGAGCTCGAAGATTCTGGTGGAGTTGTTGGCTCGATCCTTATAGATAGAGACTCATATGGGAGCAGATTCGACAATTACCCACAAATGTCAGTAGTGTGAGCTTACTCTAGGAGGTGATAGATTCGGTTGGGATCTCCTACTAACGGTGTCGAGTCCTTACGACGTCATATTGCGTATGGATTGGTTATCTATAGTTCATGTTAGATTGACAGTATTATGCGCAAAGTGTGGTGTGTCTGCACGTATGGGACTAGTTTTAACTTCACCGGCAAGAAGGGAGCCTTTGCAACATATGATGGACTTACTTGGAGGAGAGTGCTGCCGATCACTCATCAGTTGGCTAGCCTTACCCTCAGAGTGTTTGATGTGGAGAGTTCGAGCTATCCTATAGTGGTGGACCAGTATGCAGATGTTTTCCCTAATGATGTTTAGGGTCTACCTACTCGTAGAGATGTGTACTTTTACATTGACTTATACCCTGGGATGGCCCTGATATCTACACTAGCATATCTGATGTCTGCAACCAAGCTTCATGAGCTGCTGGTGTAGCTAGAGGACTTACAAATATAGGGGTTCATCTGGCCTAGTGTTTCGCCTTGGGCAACCATGATTTTGTTCGCCAAGAAGGCGGATGGGAGATTGAGACTTTGTGTTGACAACCGACGCCTAAGAAAGATGATCGTGAAGAAAAAGTAACCAATATTGAGGATTGATTACTTATTTTATCAGCTTAAGGGGGAAAGATAGTTCTCGAAGATAGACCTCAGATCAAGCTATCACCAGCTGAGAGTACGAGACGAGGATGTGCAGAAGACAGATTTCATATGTTAGTGTGGATACTACGAGATCTTGGTTATGCCATTCGGCATTTCCAATGCTCCAATAGTGTTCATGGTCCTCATGAACATGATCTTCCAGCCATATCTCTATTGCTTTGTGGTGGTATTCATTGATGACATTTTGATCTACTCGGCTACAAAGGAGGAGCATGCCTATCACTTGCAGGTAGTTCATGACACACTCCGAGAGCACCGGGTTTATGGTAAGCTCTCTAATTGCCAGTTTTGGATCTGAGAGTTTCACATTCTAGGAGATTTCATCTCGGAGGCTAGATTTGAGTGGATCCAGTGAAGATTGAGGCGATACTTGCTTGGGAGCCACCCAGGAGTGTGAAAGAGGTATAAAGTTTCCCGGGTTTGGCTGGATACTACCGGAGATTTGTACCCAATTTCTCTAGAGTTGTAGAACCTTTATTAGCATTGATGAAGAAGGGGAAACCCTTGTTTTGGTCAGAGATATGCTAGTCGAGTTTTCAAGAGCTGAGGCAGAGGCTGACTGGTGCCCCTATATTGAGGGTACCGGAGGAGGGCATAGGGTACGTAGTCTACTATGACACATTAGGGACCAGACTCAGATGTGTCCTGATGTAGGAGCGAGCAGTGATCGCATATGGTTCTCGATAGCTGAGACATCATGAGAAGAACTATGCTACCCATGAACTATAGTTACCAGCAGTGTTATTCTCCTTGATGATGCAGTGACATTACTTGATGGGAGAGTGTTTTACAGTCTACTCGGATCGCAAGAGTTTCTGGTATATCTTCTCGTAGAAGGACCTGAACCTGAGACAACATTGTTGGATTGAGATCATCCAGGACTATGAATTCATGATAGTCTTTTCTCCTGGGATGGGGAACGTTGTAGCAGAATCACTCAGTCGAAGATCTGGTATACAACTTCTAGGTTAGGCGACGAAGAAGTTTGCCGCTTTGTAGATATCCTTTATGGATCGGGATGGAGTAACTTTCCTTTATTATCTTATAGTCACTCCACAAATTCATCAGTGAGTTAGGGAGGTGCAGCATGGGGACACTGACTGTGAGGTTTGATGTGCTCAGATGCCCACAGGAGAGGCACCTGATGGATTTTCTGAAGGTGGGGAGTACGTCATCCTTTTCAGAGGACGTACCACGGTGCCGGTGTGGCTTAAGGAGGAAGTGTTGAGGGAATTCCACACATCCCCTCTAGATATACATCCTGGAGTGGTGAAGATGTACCAGGATCTCTTAAAACAACACTAGTGTCCAGGAATGAAGAAAGTAGTAGCAGAGTTTGTCTCTCGGTGCCTCACTTTTCAGCAAGTGAAGGTGGATCATCAGGTACCAGCATGCTTATTTCAGCCTTTAAAGGTCCCAGAGTGGCACTGGGATGGGATATCTAGGGACTTCGTGATAGGACTCCCACATACATCCATGGGTCATGATTCTATTTGTGTGATCGTTGACCAACTCACCAAGTCGTCCCACTTCCTACCGATAAGAGAGCAGGGTTTAGTAGAGAGCTTGGGATGCCTCTATGTGCAAGAGATTTTGAGGCTATATGGTGTACCCTCGACGATTTTATCTGATCGTGATGCATGTTCCACGTCCCAGCTATGGAAGGGGTTGAAGGAGGCTTTTGGGACGCATCTTGGTTTGAGCACCGCCTTCCATCCTCAGATGGATGGAGAGACTAAGCAGACTATTCAGACCCTCGAGGACATGTTGCGTTCTTGTGTCCTCAACTTTGGTCATAGCTGGGAGGATCACTCACCCTTGGTGGAGTTTTCATACAACAATAGCTGTCACTCCACCATTGGGATGACACCATTTGTGGCGTTGTACAGATGGACTTGCAGATCACCTTTGTGCTGGACTGACCCAGGGGAGTCAGCACTCGTGGGACCCGGGATGGTATAGGTTACCACAGAGAAGGTGCAGATCATCCAGGAGCAGATGAAGACTACACATAGTAGGAAAAAGTTTTATGTTGATAGGAGATGGATACCTCTAGAGTTCGAATATGGTTACCACATCTTTCTATGGGTATCACCTCAATGAGGTTTGAGGAGATTTGGCTGTAGCAGCATGTTATCTCCTAGATTCATCGGACCCTTTTAGGTCCTCATTAGAGTTGGAGTGGAAGCTTACTACTTAGCACTTCCACCTCAGTTGCACTGGGTTCACGATGTTTTCCACGTATCCCAGCTGAGGAGATACGTCCATGAACCGTCACACGTCATCAACCATTGCGAGCTGGACATCAACGATGGGGCGACATTTACAGAGGTTCTAGTTGAGATTGAGGATCGACAATAGCGGGTCCTTCTTGGGTTGTCGATACCTCTGGTGCACATTCTCTTGTATCACGTGAACCTGTAGGAGAGAACATGGGAGCAGGAGGATCAGATAAGTGCTCAGTACACCCACTTTTTTCTTTAGTTTGAGTTGTGTCTTATAGGGACATAAAGCCCTGAGGTGGGGAGAATGTAAAGACCTAGAAATTCCATGTAATTGTTTTTAATTATACGGGAATTTTACGAGTCTGCGAAAATTGACATCACGGGATTCTGAGGCCCGGTGTGCCCGAAATGAATTTCTAAACCTTTTATCTCGGTACGTTCAGTAAACATGCGAGCGGATTTTTTTTATCTTTTGAACCGTTTATCAGAATTGAAATCCAAGGGTACCATTGAACTCATAGCGCTGATTTTCTCATAAGGATAATTCCACCTCAACGACAGTTGGTCAAGGGTGAAAGTTAGTTTTTTTGTTTTTTGTGGAATAAAAATAAAATTATAGATTAACTTTTATTTTATTTTATCCTCCCAATTTCATGTTCTATGGTTGGGACTACTCAAACTAAAACCCCCCAATTTGAAATTCTTAAAGGTGGGGACCACCTGACTTTTTAAATCCCTCTTTAATGAGGGAGGTGACAATATGTTTCCTTTAAATTGATTATTCCAAACTCATCCTAATTAATTATTCCAAATAAATGTGCCAACAAGTTAAGTTATTAAACTTAATTTAATTTATGTTGGAACCTCTTTCCTTTGAGAGGATTGGTTGGAAAAGAAGAAGGGGTGAACATGTGGAGGAACATTCTTCCCAACGAAGAACGTGCCATATTCTCCAACGAAGAACTTCTCATCCAAAAAAATAATATGGCATCTCCATCAAAGAACGTTATTCGGAATCATGAAAGAGGATGACGTGGTAGCTGAATTCAGATGCATGAATGCAGTAGCGATGATCATTGGCGCCCAATTCTCCTTAACTGTTTTTATTTGTGTGACACATCAATGAACCATAGAGGTAGGGGTTTTGTTGTTTCTTTTTCATAGTTTGAGTTGAATTAATCCCCTTGATTCTACCAACTACTGAACTAATGCTGTGGGTGTGGTCCAAACGAACATGGCCTAATCCCTCCACTGTTCTTCATGGTTGTTGTATCCTATGAGGGGGAGAAAGGTGGTAGCCAGTGGAGGCCGACCGCATGACAGGGCGGCGGTGTGCGTCTGCTCCGCCCAACGAGCTAGGGCTGCGGCTTGTGCCGCAATGACGAAGGGGAAGGCAGCCAGCGTTCGGTCAGCGTTGGAGAGGCAGCGCACGACGTTTCGTCGTCGGAGTAAGGGGTCACGATCCTCCTGGACATGGAGGATGGTGGAGGTGTGGCCGACATTCGGATGGCCGAGCTGGACTGATTGGGACTCTCTCGAGTACTGCGAGATGGCTAGAAACTGAATGGATGAGTCATTCGGTGTTTGATAGCAGGGGGCGCGCGACTCCTCCCCACATGTGGCCAGGATGGGCCACCCAACCAGGCCGCCCAGCGCGGGCTGGGCTGCCCTGGAATGGTCGGGCCAAACCCAGCGTGGGCCGGGCCAGACCCTGCAGGCCAGGATAGACCCAGAGAGCCTGGATGACCCAAACTGGGTTGGGTCAACTCAGGCTGGGTAGGTTCCGGTCATTCCGACAAGGTCGGACCGTACTCGGTCCAGTTTCGACCCTATACATTCTTTCAGCCATAACTTGAGCTACAGGCCTCTGTTTGACGAACCTTTTACGACACCAGAATCCTTGGAGAGAGAAGGTCCTTTTAATATACCCCACTTGAGGTTTTGATAAATTTGGGGTACGTTCAGGTTAGATCTTGAAAAATCCAAATGGGCCCTCAGAACTAAAAGGCCAATAACTTACAGACCAGGTGTCTGATTGACGCACCGTCTGTTGCGTTGATACCCCTTTTACTTGGTGGTCCTTTCAGATACATCTTCATGGGAATTCATGGAATTTGGAGTATCGACCAGTACCTTGAGGAGAAGACTCTCCCAGAGATGAGAAAGATTAATGAGGGTACCCTTTAGTTGGCTCTGATGATGTACTAGGATCATGTGAGGGTCTGACAGTGTACTAGGATCATGTGTGGGTCTGACACTGTACTAAGATCCTCTGTGGGTCTAAAAGAGTACATGGATCCTGTGTGGGTCTAAAAATGTACTAGGTTCCTATGTGGGTCTGACGATGTATTAGGATCTTGTATGGGTTTGACAATGTACTAGGATCCTATATGGGTCTCACGGTGTACCAGGATCCTATGTGGGTCTGACGGTGTACTAGGATCCTGTATGGGTTTGTAATTTGGGATCATTCGTCAGTATTCCTCTTAACAGAATAATATGATTCAGTAGTTATATCTAATAATCTTTACTATTGTACCTAAGTTATACATGGTTTGAGTTGAGTCCATACCTGTGTGGTACTTTCCTTTGTGGTAATACCTTGGTTGTATACGACTGTGTAGCGTACCTGTGTGGTACTTACATTCATGGAATTTTTTCCTTAGTGGGATAGTTGAGCTTTGGGCTTTTGGGTTGGACCTTGTGTTTCCTCATGATTGAGATGGGTATACTTGATATCTTAGGTATATGAATGGGAATATACCTAAGTAGGGTTCTCAGTTGATTTCATGATTTGTGGTTTATCCTTTTTGGATTTCGTGACACCTTGAAGGTCTCGGGGTCCCTAATGAGTATAGTTATACTCACCTATGCACGGGTTATGCCAACACGTTGTTGTGTTTGGTGTAGACGACAGACAGCGCTGATCGAGGCTGAGGGTACCAGGACTGGACGGTTCCATAGGTGGACTATACGGTGTGACGTTACGCAGAGGTTAAGGGTGGACATGAATTGCTGAGGAGGCGATCTGTACCTACCCATCAGTTATGATTCTCAGAGGACGACCCCGTAGCTGTCTTTCTCTTTCTTCAGTTTTATTGTATTTCGGTTGTACTTTACCTTTTCTATTGGGCTTGTATTCCAGCCCCTCTTACTTTCAGTAATCTTTTTTCTACACAGTTTAGTTGTGATCGTATCTTTCTTTGTGCTTGGTTGCATGTGTTTATAGTTTATAAAGGAAAAGCCTTACTAAATTTAGGGAATACACCTTTCAATGCTAGTCGCCATCCCCTGGCCTATGGAAGGAGGGCTTTGGGTAGTCACGGCATGGGCCCCGGGGGACAGGTCGTGACATTGAATAATTAAATTCATCAATATTTATCTAATATGTTTATAAGTATGCATGATTAGTAGACCAATTTTTCAATGAATGGATATAGCAATCTTACTTAAAAATTTACCATTTAAAAATTATTATATTTTTATAAAAATAATATTTGCTAATTAATCACACTATTAGTCTCTTCCATGTTATATGGTTAATTTTAATAAGACATATTTTTCATGGAGGAATTAGTCCTTACATACACAATATTAACTATCTCATTCCTTAATGAATAAAATGAAAAAATGAAAATGTAAAAATTGATAATTTTTGAATATTTTAACTGACATAAGAAGAATAATTCTTCAGAAACCCCATCCATTATTCCAAAACTAGTAAGGGGTTATAAAAAAACTACATTATGTAATGAATTTGATAGTTTATAAGAAGGAATGATTGATGTGTTCTTTATTGTTATAGGATTCTATAGAATGTATGAAAAATTATTTTTTAATTTATAGAATTTAATTTTTTTTATTTATATGATATTATATTACCTATATCGATAATGTTAATGATTATTAAGAAGATTAAAATTTAAAATAACTAAGAATAAAAGAGTAATACTCATGTATGGAATATTGATTTTCCATTAAATTATCCTTGGAAATGAAGTGATTATGAAAATTAAAGGTAAAAAATCGAATGTTTAATGGGAGAGGGATCTCGAGTGGAAGTATTTTTATAATTTAAACATGTAATTAAAATATATGGGTGTTTATAGAAGGGGTGTTAGTGGTCCAATTTATAAGTGAATGGAAGGGTAGTTTTACATTTATCTTTTTTATTAAATAATTTCATTGAAAATATTACAGGTAATAAGCTCAAATATTTCATGTATATAAATTATGGTTCATTAATTGACCTAAAATCCTTCTAAAAACTCATTTTTGGGAAATATATGAGAGATTTACTAGTTGGTCCTTTAACATTTCACTTTACCCATATGTACTTTTAACTATGCCACTTTTACATTCAGTAATGCTATTTAACTAAATTATTATATATTTGTAGTGATATTGAAGCTTATTTTTTGTATTACAATCTTATATATGATATTAATTTTACCAATTAAAAAATTAGTTTTATTCATAAAATAAAATTTCAGAATAAAGGCACATAACAGTTCAAAACAAATTTTAAGATAATCGTTTTTATGCATAAAAATTATGTCCCAGTTAAAATTATTAATGTAAATAATTTTTATGACTCAAACTAATTTATAATCTATAAAATTAATTTTATGTTATAATAAAATGAATCAAATTTTTTAAAAAATATTAATTAATTTAATGAAAAATCATAAAACATGTCTCTTTATTAAAGTAACCTTTTACTTTAGTTCTAAAAAATTAGATGAGTATTTTTTGTGATCATATAATATATTAAAATCCATTATATTATTCATATTCTATTATTTTATCACATAATTTTTTTTGGTCTTTTAGGTCGTTTTAATATATTTAAAAAACCCAAGAAAATACTAATTTGCTTAAAAACCTCATTTTGACTAAAAATGATATTGTAAAAAATGCTCAAAAAATTCATACTAATAAATTTTTATGTTTTATATTAAAAAATAATGTTAATTCTTTAAATTTATTTTTTTAAAAGTATATATTTATCTTTAAATAGGAAAAATAATATAATGATAAAGTTATTTATTTTAAATGACCTTCAAAAACATCAAGTGTTTCTAATATTATTGCATACCAATTACAAAATATAATGATTTTTAACATTTTAGTTCATATATAGATTTATTATATGTTATAATAATGTTCTACTAAATATGTTTATTTTAATTTAACAATTGATATGTATATTTGTTTTAGTGTATGTAAAGAAATATTTTGATATGAGTATTATTTAATTGATATATATATATAAACTGGTATATGAAGACATTACATGAGGGTTCGTCATAGGCTCAAGTAAGAATTAAATTTCATCCATATCACTTTTTTAACACTATGATTAGACACCATGTAAAACTTTTGTTCTCATATTCAAGGTAAATTGATGAAATAGGTAGTAGAAGGAAAATAAATGTGATGCCTAAAATAAATCATGGATTACCTTAAGAGATTCCACCAGAGACTTGATGAAATCTATAAAGGGGAAAGGGGAAGGAAAAACACACAGCATGTAAGACACATATAGTAAGAAATTTGATGAAAAGGTTGGATATTAGGGTTTAAAATCATGAAGGTAAAAGTTATAATATCATATTTTTATGACGATATGAAGAAAAATCAATTTCAAGGCATTGTAACCCATGAAATGGTGTCTCTCTCTTGACAACCCTGTGTAATAACCTATTGGCCCACACCATGGTGAAACATAAATATTTAGAACTGAGTGATCCTAGATGAACAAAACAATGGTGTGTCATATATACTATATAGAAAAAAATGCTACTTAGTTGATAACCATGAATAAATAAAAAATACCACGATGTGATCATCTTTTATACCAATAATTTCAAAAAATAATGGAAAAAAATATCATTGGAAAAAAATTATATATTATTTCAAAGTTCCCCTTAGGTGTTAGATGAACCATATTCCCATGTTATGGTCCTTTAATGTATTATGTGGTATTATAATATTCTATATGATTCCATCTGAAAAACAGATTAAAAATCCATAGCATCAAAGACACAAGTGGCTTGTCTATCTCTACAAAATCTCAACAGCATTTCTATAAGGTGTATAGATGATAATTATTTAGTCGTGATACATAAAATTCATCTTTAATAGTAATAAACTAATATTGTATGTCCATTTGATATGGAACCTTCCAAATATAATCTACCTTATTGAATGGTTTTATATAACTTAGATTCCATTATCCTCAAAAACTAAATAGATGGTGTCTCATTAAAGGATACACCCTTAGAAACACTAATCACCAAAATTATATTCTAATGGGAGAGATTATGTTTAATATACCATTTCTAATAATTTTCATTCATCTTAAATATATTATATACTGATTAAAAGTTTTATAACATATACTAAATGAGTCTTATCCATAATAAAAAACATTCACCCAATTCAAAGAAGATTAGAGGGTACCGACTTGACTATCTATAAAAATCATTCATGGGATCTATCTTAATCTATGTCTGGTAAAAATAATTTTCATTAATTTATCCAATAATATATGATTCTCTAATGAAACCAAAAAATGATGCATATAATTTTGTATCACAACCTCAAGAATCTAGAAAGCACTCTTAGTCTGAGTTTCTATTTAGGGATAATATGTTAAGTTAATATTAGCTAATAACCCTTTAATTCATGAAGGCCCTTCCCTAACAATGAATTAATATACAGGTATTGGTAATAAATTATTGTTATTGGTAAACTATAATGATTTGTGATCTCTAAGATGTTTAAGTGTATGAGATTTTCCACCTTCATTAAATATTTGATAGTAGTAAAATGAGATGATTTCATCAACCAGTCAATAATCACACATATCTAATCCTTCCCATTACGAGTTCAAGGGAAATAGATAACAACACATATATAAAATATATAAAAAAATCTCATACCACTTTCGTTACATAATAGTAAGAACTATATTAATCATGAAATTCATTCATTATCAACTTTTATACATTAATAGGTAAGGCATAAATACTGAACATTAGTAATATCCATCTTTATATCATCACACAAATACTGTAGTTTAAGGATTTATAAAATATTGGTATACTTAATTTCAATATCCTAATTTCAATGCTTCCTGTAACGCCCCGACCCCAGCTACCCAGAGCCGGTGCATTACTTCATAACATTGGCATGATCACAAAAGATTAAGTCTCAAAAGACCGATTAGTTTAGTAGCCTTGGAAACACTAGATACATTCATAAGTCTTACATTACATCATAAAGTGAAAAACTAATAACAAAGTCTTCATAGTCCACACTCATATCCTCTTCTAACTATCCCTGCAGGTCATTCCTAAAATACTTCTTTCACATCCTGGAAAATATTAAAACATTGAAAGGGGTGAGCTCAGATGCTCAGTAAGGATAACAATATTGCGGAAGCTTTCATAAATAAACATAAAAATTTAAGGCAATGTATAACTAAAACAAAAGCCTTTTAAACTTGAACATCAACATAATATGGAAAAAGTAAAATGAGATAATTCCATTCACTTCTTCACATGGATATTCTACTGGTCGAATAATCACATGAAATATCAATAACCACTTTCATAATGAGGGGATGTATAATGCCGGACATTCTGAAACATTTTGTCAAGGCCTCGGCCAAGACATCTAAAATGATTAAGGCCTCGGCCAAAACCATAAATCAAATTGGGAAAGTGCCTCGGCCAATTCCACGTCTAGTTGTCTCATGAGACCTACCGATGCATCGAGGAGCTATAGAGGGCTCCACCCGTCACTTATTAAGTCCAATATATTTCTCATATGAATAGGTTTAAACATATCATAAACCATAACATAATCGTATCACATAAAACATGCATAAAGGAAACATAACATTTCCACATTTCAATCACAAGATATCAATACAACATAATGATATAATAAAAACGCTTTCAAAACCATTTTCAATACCAAAATAAAAGAAAGTTAAAACTTTGTATTTATTTTTCATTAAAAAAAATGATGGCTTGTAGAGGAAGCCGAAACTCAAATAATGGTCACGACGGCAGAGAAGTCATTGTCGCCGCATAAGTACAGAAAGAAAAACATTCCCTTTTGTCATTTAGCAAAACGCTTTGTATAAAAAATATTCCTTTTGAATCAACGTAAAAGTCAAAGGGGTTTATACATCGTATAAAAGAAAATTGTGTATAAAACCAAATATTCCTCAATGAAAGGGGATCGAGACGAAGTCCTTAAAAAGATCATTTTTTTTAAATAAAGTACATATATAATGTGTATTCACTATAAGTACACATAAATAATGTAAAAATACAAAATAGGACATAATAATATCATGACATAATTTGAAAGTAGGAGATTAACCCAAAGAATAGAAATTGGGTTAAGAAGTTCCCTTACCTTGCGTCTTGTCCTGACTCGACCGTTCTTTAACCTCCTTAATAATAAACTAGAGTTAATTTCTAGTTACTTAAGAACCTTTTTCATGTTCATTATTCCATTTATATCACTTATTACCATGTTATGAACATTATTTAATTATTTAAGTTAATAACGGTCGTTTTGTCGATCTTTGGTACTTGAGTCAACAATAAAATTCTTATAATTACAAGTTGTTCATGTGGTGAAATATCCATTATATCCAGAATTATATTCATGATGTAGGTATCATATATATCATATATATACATTATATACATTCATTCATAATGTCACGTAACATTTAGAGGTAAGAAATGAAATGCACCGTTCATGGAGACGGTAAGCCGTACGTACGCACGAACGCTACTTTCATTTCTATTTCGTATTTAATAGAATTAAATCATAACGGTATAAATTTATAATATAATTACAGTATAATATAGTGTATAATACCATTTAATCCATCCTTTATACATCCCACATATGGCATTAACGATTCAAATCACTTTGAGGGGGCGGTAGTCCGCACTTCCTAAAATGAAATTATCGCGTTTACCCATAATGGAAATCATAAAGTATGCCATAAATGAGAAATACAGAAGCATAAGTAAAACATAAACATATTATATATCATATATAAAAATAGTGACATCTTAATGGCCACCTTTGAAGGTGTTATATGAGTGTTGAACAATCATCGTTTCGTGAGGCGGAAATTCGCCATCCACAGAAACCGTATGTTCTTTAACCATTAGATGTAAGTGTGTGTAAGTGTAGCTCGAATCCTTCTTATAATGACATCCTAGTATATTTAGGATATTGGTGTTGTTACAAAAGAAATGAATAAAAAGAGTTTAGGGGGTTGGAGAAGAAAAATGAAACAAAACAACATTAGAGAAGACATTACCTCAAAATCGGGTAACTCTTTTTGATTTGAGCCAAAGGCTTAATTGGGAAGAGTTCTGCCCAAAGTGAGGCTTCTAGGAGTAAGAGGGGGAATTTGGGAGAGTATTTGGCCAGAGGTTGGCCGAGCCAAATGGCTTGAAAGTGTAAATGAGGTGGGAGAGGTGGGGGCCTTTTATAAGAGGAGAGGAGGGGCTCTTTTGGAAAGATTGAAATGTTACATTATTACACAATGTTTTTCGGATTCTAAAGGTCCCACACCTATATAATTCGAGGCTAAGGTGATAAGGGTTCGCAATCTCCTCATCCAATTGGCTTTGGACAAGTTTAAGCCTTGGATTTTGCATTATCTTCCCATTTTATTTAAATCGTTAAATAATGAGGTCATCGCTGCATCATCATGATGTCATAAATAATTTAATTTATTTAATGTCTAAAAATTATAAAAAAATACTATGATGTAGGAAATCTTTTTAGATTTCTAATGAATATTTATAATCAAAATTTGGACTTGTTTAACCCCACTTAAAAACTGTTTTAGTAAAACAACTCATGTTTGTGTCAATTTAATTTTAACATTAAATAAATATATATTAATGTCATTTTCCAACTAAAGTGGCTCCATGGGGTCCGGAAGATGACCCATGGGTTGTCTTGGTCGGCCATGAGCCATCCAATAGGAGTAGGACAAGTGTCATTCTCATCTCATATTATTATAACATTATTTGTACCTTAAACTACACTAATTACCTCTAATCGCGATTAAGAACTTAAAAGTTACTATTCACCAAAAAATTATTTTAATCTCATTGAACCAAATTTTACTTATTAATGACAACCATGTATGTCGGATTTTTGAAAATCAAATCACAGAAGTGGTAATATTTCATTTAAACGAAAAATCAGTTATTTAACTACCACTTAGTGGTTTCACTATTCATCAAAAATTGAAGTTTTTCAGAACAATGCCAAAATTTCACCCTAAGCTATAATTGATATTCCGAATTCAAAAATGATATCTATTTTACAAAATTCCAAACATATAAGTTGAATTAATTAATTTTATAATTAATTCCTGCTGTCACAACAAATAGCGTGTTTTTAAGAAACAATTTATATCAAAAGATTGGCAATTGTTTATGTCCAATTTCAAAGTTAAATTAATTGTAATGACCACCATTGGATAAAATGGTAAAAATATATTCTAATTATACTTCAAAACCACTAAATAGTATAATTTATCACTATAAATTATTTTGATTAAAAAAGTTGTTTTTAAGTAATTTTCACTATTCATAAAAAATTAGAAGTTCTCAGAAAAATACCAAAAATTCAACATAGGCTAATTTCGATATTACGAATACAAAAATGATGTCAATTTTGAAATATAAAATTTCTATAATTTTAAAAGGTGGTTATTACTATTCATAACGGCTACTTTGATTAGTCGCGGTGTTTTAGAACTCGAACTTGCGTACAATGCAAGCTATTGCATTATTGAAAGAGAGGCATATCGTGGAAGCTCAGGGTGTTACATTCTCCCCTCCTTCAATAAATTGCGTCCTCGCAATTTGATATTTTTCTTTGAAAATAAAAGGTTGAAAATAGAAAATACCTTTGTGGAAAACCCACATCGGAAATAAGGTTAATAAAATTTAGCCTCAATAAGAGGGAAAAGGAAATGAAAAATTCACCACCCAATTATGATCTTGATTAGGAGAACATTGGTGGTAATTAGAGACATATAATTGGAGGAAAAACGTAAATATTCGTAGGGAGTGATTGAGGTCATCAATCATAATCAACTATCAAATTGAGGGCCTCAAAGCCTTCAATCTATGTTGATTTAAAATATCATCAGTTCAACAAGACATAAGGTATTAGGATAACACATTTTTTTGTTTTAATATCCCATTACTAAAGTTTAAGAATTAATTTATCCATTGAATAATAGATAGGTATATATATATATTTATGCCTGACAATTAGAGTTTCAACCTTCAACTCACCTTTCACTCAAAAAGATAATAGAACCCAAAAATATTATACTTTTCCTAATTGTATAAGGTTCCAAATGTAAACACATACAATTTAGATTAGTAAAATTATTTTCTAATAACCAGGGACTTCCTGTAGGCTAGTGGTAGGAAATAAAGGCCTGTCGCACTATGGTTGTGGGTTCGATTCCTGCAGCTTTGTCCGACGCGATGGGTTATGCCCCACCCTACAGGTTGTCCTTTTCCTAAAAATATAGTACTATACTATTCCAAAAATAATCTTCAGAAATGCTTTAACCTTAAACAATACTATCCAAAGATCAACTTAATCCACTCCAACCATTATAGTTATCCAAAATACCTATGTCCAGACTTTCTCTAAAAGGTCTCTTAATTCCAAAATCAATTGTAACATCAGATTCCCCAAACAAAGAAAAGTTCCTCTTATTGTCACATACTAAAAATATGATTACCTTAATCATATTAAAACCTTACTGAAATCAAAAAGTAATGCAGTAAAATCCATATATATATATATATCACATTATTCTTATAACCAGAATATAATCCTTGAGTCCAAAAGCACCAATACATTAATTATTCCGCTTCAACTGTAGTTACAGCATAAGATTGGCCTTGATCCCTTGGCCTTTTCTTAGGTAAGTTTCCTTGACTCTTATGACATTCATTTGCATAATGCCCCATTTCCCTACAATTGTAGCATTCAAATTTGGCAGCCTCTTTCTTTCCCTTGCAATCACGAGCCTGGTGACCCATTTCTCCACATTTATAAAAAACTCCCATTCCTTTTAGGCACGTACCAGGGTGACTCTTCCCACAATTATCACATAATGGAAAATCCTTATTTCCCTTTTTCCCTTTATCTGTCTCTTGTTCCCCCGTTCTCTTCTTCTCTTGCTTTACTTTGTTGTCATAAGTCTTAGAGAATTCCTTTTCTGTCTTGATAGCACACGAGACAATATCTTCGTATATTGAGAAATATTGTGATACCAAAGCTCGATGGAGAAATGGTTTTAACCCATCAAAGAAACGATCAATCTTACTCCTTGGGTTGCGTATATAATCGGCAGCATGCCTCGCTAACCTTGTAAAGTTAGCCTCATACTTTGCGACATTCTCATCCTCCTTCTGCCTCAGACTCAGAAATTTCCTTTCCATATCTTCTCGATGGTCACGAGGAAAGTATTTTTCTACGAAAATCTCTTTGAACTCCCTCCATTCCATATTTGATACATCATCATCTTCCTTTGTGTTTTGAATCAGTGACCACCACTGATCGACATCTCCAGTGAGGCGGTAAACTGCCATGACAACCTTCTCCCTTTCACTACTCCCCAAGGCATGGAATATTTTCTCTAAGGAATTTATCCATTGCTCAGCTACTATAGGATTTGTACTCCCATTGAAGGTTCGTGGTTGTTGCCTCATGAAACGATCTAGCATTGATCCTCCACATTGCGGATCAGGGTGCTCCATACGAGTAAGGTTATTATTCATAACCTGAGTGAGTTGTCCCAGTATGGTAATAAGTTGATCAGCACCAGTTGTATCTCCAGATCCACAATAATTATCTTGAGAAGGAGGGCAATCCCTACACAGAGTGCGTGCATTGATACGGTTTCCATTCCTTCCACTAGGCGCCATTTCTAAACAATGGCATAAACTAGATTAGTTTATGAATTAAAATACATAATTCCATATTTGTAAAACACTTTACATAAATTGAACTATTTATGGATATAATCCATAATCATAAAAAGAAATGTTTTCATTGGTAAAGTATATACTCATAACCCTTCATAGTGGTTTGTAAAGAAAATGAAAATTATCCTAAGCATATCCCCCGGGAGTGTCGTAACCAAGAGTGCAGCAAGGCCCGTTGTCGTGCACCAGTTCCCGTTCGAGTCTAGCTCAAAGAGGTGTTTTCGGGTTTTACCCCTAGGTACATCTGTGCCAGAGCCTCCTCTACCTGCTCATATCCAGACAGGGATGTATTTCTCGTAAAACTCACAACATCTCTACAATACCAAAATTATAGGAAGTTCTTCTATACTAATCCTCAAAGTCTATCTTTGGGCTATGTGCTCTTAATCAGAGTTTATCTAAATCTAGCTTCCAAGGTTAGTTCTAAACTGCCTCTGATACCAACTGTAACGCCCCGACCCCAGCTACCCAGAGCCGGTGCATTACTTCATAACATTGGCATGATCACAAAAGATCAAGTCTCGAAAGACCGATTAGTTTAGTAGCCTTGGAAACACTAGATACATTCATAAGTCTTACATTACATCATAGAGTGAAAAACTAATAACAAAGTCTTCATAGTCCACACTCATATCCTCTTCTGACTATCCCTACAGGTCATTCCTAAAATACTTCTTTCACATCCTAGAAAATATTAAAACATTGAAAGGGATGAGCTCAGATGCTCAGTAAGGATAACAATATTGCGGAAGCTTTCATAAATAAACATAAAAATTTAAGGCAATGTATAACTAAAACAAAAGCCTTTTAAACTTGAACATCAACATAATATGGCAAAAGTAAAATGAGATAATGCCATTCACTTCTTCACATGGATATTCTACTGGTCGAATAATCACATGCAATATCAATAACCACTTTCATAATGAGAGGATGTATAATGCCGGACATTCTGAAACATTTTGTCAAGGCCTCGGCCAAGACGTCTAAAATGATTAAGGCCTCGGCCAAAACCATAAATCAAATTAGGAAAGGGCCTCAGCCAATTCCACGTCTAGTTGTCTCATGAGACCTACCGATGCATCGAGGAGCTATAGCGGGCTCCACCCGTCACTTATTAAGTCCAATACATTCCTCATATGAATAGGTTTAAACATATCATAAACCATTACATAATCGTATCACATAAAACATGCAAAAAGGAAACATAACATTTCCACATTTCAATCACAAGATATCAATACAACATAATGATATAATAAAAACGCTTTCAAAACCATTTTCAATACCAAAATAAAAGAAAGTTAAAACTTTTTATTTATTTTTCATTAAAAAAAATGATGGCTTGTAGAGGAAGTCGAAACTCAAATAATGGTCACGGCGGCGGAGAAGTCATTGTCACCGCATAAGTACGGAAAGAAAAACATTCCCTTTTGTCGTTTAGCAAAACGCTTCGTATAAAAAAGATTCCATTTGAATCAACATAAAAGTCAAAGGGGTTTATACACCGTATAAAAGAAAATTGTGTATAAAACCAAATATGCCTCAATGAAAGGGGATTGAGACGAAGTCCATAAAAAATCATTTTTTTAAATAAAGTACATATATAATGTGTATTCACTATAAGTACACATAAATAATGTAAAAATACAAGATAGGACATAATAATATCATGACATAATTTGAAAGTAGGAGATTAACCCAAAGAATAGAAATTGGGTTAAGAAGTTCCCTTACCTTGCGTCTTGTCCTGACTCGACCGTTATTTAACCTCCTGAATAATAAACTAGAGTTAATTTCTATTTACTTAAGATCCTTTTTCATGTTCATTATTCCATTTATATCACTTATTACCATGTTATGAACATTATTTAATTATTTAAGTTAATAACGGTCGTTTTTTCGATCTTTGGTACTTGAGTCAACAATAAAATTCTTATAATTACAAGTTGTTCATGTGGTGAAATATCCATTATATCCATAATTATATTCATGATTTAGGTATCATATATATCATATATATACATTATATACATTCATTCATAATTTCACGTAACATTTAGAGGTAAGAAAAGAAATGCACCGTTCATGGAGACGGTAAGCCGTACGTACGCATGAACGCTACTTTCATTTCTATTTCGTATTTAATGGAATGAAATCATAACGATATAAATTTATAATATAATTACAGTATAATATAGTGTATAATACCATTTAATCCATCCTTTATACATCCCACATATGGCATTAACGATTCAAATCACTTTGAGGGGGCGGTAGTCCGCACTTCCTAAAATGAAATTATCGCGTTTACCCATAATGGAAATCATAAAGTATGCCATAAATGAGAAATACAGAAGCATAAGTAACACATAAACATATTATATATCATATATAAAAATAGTGACATCTTAATGGCCACCTTTGAAGGTGTTATATGAGTGTTGAACAATCATCGTTTCGTGAGGCAGAAATTCGCCATCCACAGAAACCGTATGTTCTTTAACCATTAGATGTAAGTGTGTGTAAGTGTATCTCTAATCCTTCTTATAAAAACATCCTAGTATATTTAGGATACTGGTGTTGTTACAAAAGAAATGAATAAAAAGATTTTAGGGGGTTGGAGAAGAAAAATGAAACAAAACAATATTAGAGAAGACATTACCTCAAAATCGGGTAACTCTTTTTGATTTGAGCCAAAGGCTTCCTTGGGAAGAGTTCTTCCCAAAGTGAGGATTCTAGGAGTAAGAGGGGAAAGTTGGGAGAGTATTTGGGCAGATTTTGGCCGAGCCAAATGGCTTGAAAGTGTAAATGAGGTGGGAGAGGTGGGGGCCTTTTATAAGAGGAGAGGAGGGGCTCTTTTGGAAAGATTGAAATGTTACATTATTACACAATGCTTTTCGGATTCTAAAGGTCCCACACTTATATAATTCTAGGATAAGGTGATAAGGGTTCTAAATCTCCTCATCCAATTGGCATTGGACAAGTGTAAGCCTTGGATTTTGCATTATCTTCCCATTTTATTTAAATCGTTAAATAATGAGGTCATCACTGCGTCATCATGATGTCATAAATAATTTAATTTATTTAATGTCTAAAAATTATAAAAAAAATACTATGATGTATGAAATCTTTTTAAATTTCTAATTAATATTTATAATCAAAATTGGGACTTGTTTAACCCCATTTAAAAACTGTTTTAGTAAAACAACTCATGTTTGTGTCAATTTAATTTTAACATTAAATAAATATATATTAATGTCATTTTCCAACTAAAGTGGCTCCATGGGGTCCCCAAGTTGACCCATGGGTTGTCTTGGTCGGCCATGACCCATCCAATAGGAGTAGGACAAGTGTCATGCTCATCTCATATTATTATAACATTATTTGTACCTTAAACTACACTAATTACCTCTAATCGTGATTAAGAACTTAAAAGTTACTATTCACCAAAAAATTATTTTAATCTCATTGAACCACATTTTACTTCTTAATGACAACCATGTATGTCGGATTTTTGAAAATCAAATCACAGAAGTGGTAATATTTCATTTAAACGAAAAATCAGTTATTTAACTACCACTTAGTGGTTTCACTATTCATCAAAAATTGAAGTTTTTCAGAATAATGCCAAAATTTCACCCTAAGCTATAATTGATATTCCGAATTCAAAAATGATGTCTATTTTACAAAATTCCAAACAGATAAGTTGCATTAATTAATATTATAATTAATTCCCGCTGTCACAACAAATAGCGTGTTTTTAAGAAACAATTTATATCAAAAGATTGGCAATTGTTTATGTCCAATTTCAAAGTTAAATTAATTCTAATGACCACCATTGGATAAAATGGTAAAAATATATTCTAATTATACTTCAAAACCACTAAATAGTATAATTTATCACTATAAATTATTTTGATTAAAAAAGTTGTTTTTAAGTAATTTTCACTATTCATAAAAAATTAGGAGTTCTCAGAAAAATACCAAAAATTCAACATAGGCTAATTTCGATATTACGAATACAAAAATGAAGTCCATTTTGAAATATAAAATTTCTATAATTTTAAAAGGTGGTTATTACTATTCATAACAGCTACTTTGATTAGTCTCGGTGTTTTAGAACTCGAACTTGCGTACAATGCAAGCTATTGCATTATTGAAAGAGAGGCATATCGTGGAAACTCGGGGTGTTACACTTCCCACATTTCATAAAATCTTACCTCAATACCAACAAAAAAATGTCATAAATGTATGGAACTATTAAGAGAATATGAGAAATCACCAATATTCTCCCGTCTATTTTTAATTTTACCAATTCACTAAAAATTTAAATATGATACATTATTGAGGTGAATTAAATAATAAAAATAATAAATTTCCCATACACAAGAAAAAAAGTACCACATATCACCCACATTTACTTCTATATTAATTTTATAAAAATTTACGTATGATCCATACTTTGAATATTTCAAATCCTATATTAGTAATTTCCTACTCATTGCATCAACTACCCTAATCCCTTTTTGGAGGGTTTATTCTCAATCAAAATAAAAAATCTGAAGACACTAGTCCAAAAATCTTTAAGGAAGGTTCTATTCCCTTTTAGTGAAGATATACATTATAAACCTATTATACAAGCATATTTTAATCCTTTACCTAAACATTGGTAACACCATGTCTTTGAGGAATATATAATCAACTACAACATGATATCATGAGTAGGGTAAATACAATATGGTTGATATAAATGGTGGGAGATATAAGTTATAACCTGATCCTAGTTCATCAACACACACCCGAAACCCCTACCTTAAGCATAAAAATATACTACATAGCCACAACATGACATAAGATGAATCAAAACTGCATATATAGTTAATATGGGTTTTATATCCCAAAAATATCTACGATATATCTAATCCTAATCAAATATGACTCTATTTTGAGTCACGGTTGTGAAGGGAGAGGCCAATATAGATAAATTTGAAATAGACTATCTTTAATAACTATATAATTCCAAAATTATCATGATCCTGAAAAACATTTTGGGACTCTTCCAAGATATAATTTTTGGAAACATCTCAGGGTCAATAGAAATACCTTTCTTGAATACATAATGACTTATAAATATCACTTCTTGTATCCGAACAAATAAAACTTGGTATATAGATTATATTCCATTAGAATTCCCAAAATTATTCCTATATTGTTTGATAGTCTTGATTCATCATTAAATAGACCAATATTTCATCTAAAAACATTACTATACAGGTGTAAATATACCAATGAATGTTATTTTTCACTAAATCCATTTAATAATTGTGGGATTAGTAAGGTAAAATGAATTTACTAGAAAATATTAAATCCCACAAATTCTCTAGAAGGAGGTATTAAGGTTATTTACTTACCTAATGCCCTGATTTTATCATTCTAATTATATGTAAAGTGTCAAAACCACCTAACTTCACTATATTGATCAAAGAGGATTTTGATTCTTGGAAATGGGTAATTATTCTTAATGTTCACATTTATGAGATTCCAATAATCAATTAAAAGTGTGTGGCTTATTTCATCCTTTTTTTAAAAATAGTATTGACCATTACCATTGTGACATTAACAAACAAATAAAACCCATTTCCATGAGGTCATTAAATATAGATTTTAATTTCATCTACTGAATATCATCCACATAGTAAGATGGTAAATAAATTTGACATGCCCCAATGAGTAGATCAATGAAAACTATACCACCCACTAAGATGCTAACATAGAGAAGAATTATTGAAATACTAAGAGTTAACTATACTCTACTAGTTGAAACTATCCATGTAGACTCTTCATAATATCATTAATTAGAAAAAGACAACTGACATGTGATCATTCTATTATCTAACATAATTGGTCGTTCCTTAATTGATGTCACGTCTCACTCAGCATTAAAGCTTCAAGTTTTACCAAATTGGGAATTATTTCACCTTCATATAAAATATAAAGTAAAAATTTTGTGGGAATAAATATTATTAACAACCAAACATGGTCTAAAAAATAAGCATCAATACAATGATAAACAACTAAAATAAATACATGGTGGAAGAAGACAAAAATAAACATTCTAAGTCAAATAGAAAAAAAATCCCAAAATAAAATATATATTAAATGATACCTAAACAACTATATTATCAAAACTAGTTACCCCAAACCACTAATCATATTTCACTATCCATATATGGACCTACCTGAACAAAAATAATGGAAACAAAGATAAACACAAAAAATAAAATCATAATAACTACACATGGACCCAAAAACCACTAGATATATAAGGTGTGAGCTAAATATTCCCATTAAGTTATAACTAAAGATACATTTGGAACAAATTTTTTGATATAGTCTATAAATCTCTAGTTTGAACATGACATATTAAAATAAGAGTTTTCACATGATTTTAAAAATATATACAATAAAATTTCATAAAATTTATTTAGAAAACTACCCATCTTCCAAAATAATAAAAGGATGGTTAAAAATTTCATAAAAACATTTAAACCAAGTAAATATATCCTAAAATTAAGAAAACAAACCATATGTCAATGTAGGATGTTGTATTATTCATGCATTAAAGTTTAAAATTATTGATGAGATATATATAATGTCATGTATTATAAATTTATATTTTACTTTGTTGTATGATTGGTTATATATAGGAAATATCATCACCTTAATTACCCTCACCCTAGTCCATTCTCTAGAAATTGAGGTTGAGCGGCTTTCTATGCTCTAGGAATTGATTATTACAAGTATAGGATGAGTTATATAGTATGATGTCTATAAAGATATCGAGAAAATGATATGATAGAATCAATCATTATAAGGATTCCAATGTTTGTAGACGTATTTATAAAACATCACCCCCAACATATAATAGATATATTTGATATACGATGTCATGTATTTCACCCTGATCCCTATTATATTATTTGATATTTATGTAATGTCTTTTATGTTCATTGTAAATCAAGATCATCAATAGTGGTTGATCTGGTGAAATATTCTAGTGATATAATAATGTGCCTGGATATATTTTCTAAAGAGGATGTGATGTAATCCCCTTGACATGAGATTAAGTTTTGGTTAAAGTTGTATCTTAGAATTTCTCTAATACTGATGCATCCATATAGTTTGGTACCATCTAAGTTAAGATAAATATATATTCAAATTAATGGTTTTCTATAAATGGTTGTATTCAATTAATTCTATCACTATAAAGATCTAAAACCATGTTTTATAATAATTATGTTGAAATTTTACATAATTATTTCAATTATCATTAATTGAACTTGGTGACAGTGATAAATCATTACCCTCTTCCCATTATTTATGACTAATTAAATATGTTTAAGGAATTTATATTTTATATGAATACATACTTATGGTCAAGATATCATTAGATGATGGTGAATGAAAGGTATAATCCAAAGTCATAATTTAGATTTCATCATGGGATCAACAAATTCATTGTATTGTCATGAATTCACTACCTATATTTAAGTGATTATTGATATTTCTGTTTCCTAACATTCTTGATCATATTTTGGTGGAATTATTTTTAAATATCCTAATGTATTAAGAGTTGGAGGAATATCAAGATGAGAATATGTACATAGTTTTTGAGGATCATTAACACTATCTAATATTTAGTATTCTTTCAATTTTATTCTTTAGGCCTATGATGTTAATTTATTTGGACATGTTTTGTATTAGTAGAGAGTAGTTATTGGTCCTTTGATGATCGAGATGAATTTTTCTTTCATGTCCCATAATTTTTTTAGGTTCATATTTTTCTTATTATTTTGGGATTTTAGAGGAGTTTCATTTCCAAATTAATTCAAATTATGACACTAATAAAATACATGAATATGTTGGATTAGGAATTTTACTGGTTCAACATATGTTTTTAAGCATACTTATATTTTAATGGGAGGAAAGTTAATTATCCAGTTCTTTGTTTTCCAGAGGAGGGTGTTGTGTATATAGTTTATCATAATATATCTTGTCTTTACATTGGCAGGGTTTTAATTTATCTATGAGAAATTATCTATTATTGGTATTGGAAGTTATATCCTCATGATCATAACTATGCTACTAGTTATCTCAATATTTTTGTGGGGGTGTTTTCTATGAAATTTTGGAAACATTTTCTCATCAAAGAATGCATTTTTGTATTCTCATATCATAAGAGTTTTAGGTCCATCATCACCCAATATAATTTGAACATGGAAAATTGTAGGTAGATGTTATTATTATAGACACATAACTAAGGTATTTACTAAATACTAAATAATGATATTTTCTTATGATTCTCAAAGTGGAAAGTAGTATATAATGTTTTTCATGTATCTAAATACTCATAAAGAGTGATTTAAGAGAATCTGATAATGTACATATACATGAGAGAATTTTATTATAGATGGTGCCTATATCAGATGATCATGAGATCAAATTTAGTGAAATAGGTTAATGAATCATAGTTATAGGATTATGAGGGTTAGGTTTAGTGGTATTAAATTATCTATAGTGATTTCTTTAAGATATGGTATAAAGAGTATAAACATCAAGTGTTGTTCATGGAAAGGATCTTTGTTCCACAAAAAGGTCATGATATGGTTGTTAATGAGTTTTAATCAACACCCATGGTATTATATCCATGAATTGATAAAATATATCATTCCTTAGAATCCTATTTTTAGTGGTCCCGTATGATGAGAATTATGATAGAGTTCATATATCTATATTTAATCAGTTAGAAGGTGAAGGCTATGAATCATGTTCTTCAAGGGTTACTCCAGCCACATGATAATTTCTAGTGTAAGTGGGAAGAAAAAAATTTGTATTTTTAATGCTATATTAAATTTAACTTAGGGTAGATATGGTATTTTTTGTGATTATATATCAATCAAGAAAATAAACTCACTTATTAGGGATTATCATCGTCAAAAGCATAAATAATATATTATAGGACTAAAAACCCACACAGATCCAAACATCATCTGGGTGGTCAAAATTAGTGTATCCAAAGATAATAATCCCTAAAAACGTCATCACATTCCATGGGTAGGGAAATCATGATAGAATTTGAAATACAGGGATCATCATGGGCTCACCCGGAAGAAAGGAAATCTGTTGGTTTGTTCCCTATACACCATGTGTAAAGAACCTCTACCTAGTTGTCTAGAAGTATCTCAGATCTCCATATTTGATAAATAATAGAAAATGGAATAGAATTTTTTCCATTGAAGGTAATTTTAAATGATCCATGAATCTTTTTTAACAAACTCCAGTACAAGGTTCTTATAAATGAATATCTGATTCCAATTGATTAGAGTTAAATCCTCTAGGAGGGGAGAATCATATTACACATAAGATAATGTAAAGTCTAATATAATCTAAAACTTATATAAATGAATATAAAAAACTTCCCAATTGATCCCATGAATAAATGATTCATTATTATTGATCATGAGGCTATGACTGGGGAAATCCATTTGACCTATCTTCCCTATATATATAGTCTTTTAGCAGATGGAATTGATATTATTCCAACCATACTCATTCATAATGAGTGATAATTATCTTAATTATTTATGATTATTCCTAGTTCTAAGAGTTAAGAATAGTTGATGTTTTATTATTCTTTTATCTAGATGAGTTTGATATGATTTACATTGTTCATAAAGGTGTTTCCTCATTAATGATAGTAGCTTTTGTCCATTTAGTGAGATTACTACCGGATTTATCAAACCTTATAGGGGTTTGGAACTGATTTTTTCAAGTAGATTATTGATTAATGATTCCTCCATAGATGATTCATATTCATAATTTCTTCTATGTATCATCTCTCTGTTAGTATTTTCATGATGACTCCCATGTAATTTAAAATTGTGAGTCAGATGATGAAGGTTATGTGACCATTTAGGAATGACCTATAAATATATAGGACCATATGTTGATGGTGATTTTAGGGAATTTAATTTATTTGGTTTATATCCAATGGTAGAATTGTGGAATAGATGAAATTACATGGAATGTGAGCCACATATGTCCACTATGTATTCTATATTGTTTTCTGATTGATTTTTTCAAAGATTATATATAAAAAATTGGGAATACTAATGAGATGATTTATGATGTTTAATTTTTATGCAACATTTTCCTTATAATGAGTTGGGGGATCTCTTTTTTAAAGTGAGATAGATGAATGGTATCTTGAGTGATGATTGTTTTTAAAACTTTTAATATTCATTCCTATAGAGTTTTCTTTTGATTCTTCAGTATGAGAATTATTTTAGTGTTATCGAATGACAAGTTATTTATTTTCTAAAACTTTTATTTTGTTATTTATTCATTTATTATTGAATCTTGAGAGTTAATAGTGTTAACATTGAGTATGAGGGATGAAAGTAGTTTAAATTTTTAATATTTTATCTCTAAGGTAGATGTTTATGTGTGGTCATGGGTGTTGCGACATGGAGGTTTTGAAAGGGGAATTTTGGATAAGTGAAAAATCACACATTTAGGGTATTAAATGTGGCACTTAGATTAAATATTGAAAGGTTCTCACAGAAATAGTATAAATCAATGTGAGAAGTTAATCTATTATTTAAAAATTCATCTATCCTTCTTTTTTGAAACAACCTTATACACTTGTTATAGTGATTATGGAACACTACCAAATAAAAAATAGAGGGAACAATGTATTTATAAGGATTAAATCTCAAAATGAGAATTATAATCCTTTCTATGAAATATATTCTATCAAGACAATAATCCTAACTTATATCAACAGGAAAGTTTCAATGAGTAGTAGTTATAAAAAACTCATTATAAATGTCTTTAGAGTTTGTAATGATTTTCATAAAATTACAATGATAAAAAGGTTTTACATTTATATAATAATATTTTATTATACTAAAATAGACTTCCATTCAAGATGTTTCATTGTTACATATTACTCTTCTTCTTTAACATGCACACTTATAGGATTCTTCTTATCCCTATTCAAGCATCAAAAATTTTTCTTCTTCCCCATTATCTTTTTACTAGTATTTATGATAATATCTCTAATAAAAAACTATATAGTTAAAAAAAATCCTATTTTTATTTGTATCTCTATGTGATGAATCATATAAATGTAATTATATATTTTTATAATAACTTCCCTTCTATTATAATGAAATAGAACATTAAGATAATAAGTTATCATCGTTCACAATATGTATCATGAAATTTTAGTCATTACATTTAATAAAAAATAGCTTTAACAAGAATTGAATAAAATCAATGATCCTTTTGATATGTTTTTCTAACACCTTGACTCTAGTAACATGAAAACTATGATTATTTTACTACATTGGTCAAAATAAAATGGGTCTCATCCTAAATGAGGGAATAATATATTAGTCTTAGAAGACTATACACATACCTAATTCTAATATTATATCTGAAAACATGAAATAAAATATAATTTTTTTCCAATGCATTATAATTATTTAAAAAATACATTGTAATAATTAATAGATCCCCTAGTGGTATCTCGGGGAAAAAATAATATACTAATTGGTAGATCAAAATATCAGTACAGGAAAACATATAAAATATTCTATCATTGGATAAATAATAAATAATATGCTAGAGATAAAAAAATAAAATATTCCCCATGACAGATTTCATAAAAGGGGACTCAATCCATAAAATACATAACAATATACCAAATCAGATTAATAATAAAAACCATTTTCGTAATAATAGAATGCATAATGTCTAAAATGATAAAAATACCATCAAGGACTCATGCTAAGAGTTCTCACTTAACTTTGTATGGAATAATCCAAATACCCAACCTAGTTTTTCCAAAAAGTCATAATGATGCATTAATGGGATATACAAGGACATTCCCATCATATTTTAAACCTAATTCATTAATCATATAAAAGAAATGAATAAAATTTCAATAAGAAATCAATATTAATATTCATATAGAAAAACTAGAATATGAAATGTATGTATTTACCATAGTAAATAAATTGAAAATGATCATATACATTCTATAGTAATGTGGTGGATAGTATAATTATATTACATACCCATTAGAAAAAAATATGCATCAAAGGATTTTTATATATTTAAGAATACTTTTAAAGGATCACAGGATTATTTATTGTGGAAAATATCCTTTTCATTATAAAATATCTTGTTTAAAACATCATAATTTCTAGAATATTTTTAAAAAACATTTTATTTGAATTGAATAATAGGAAGATGAAAATTAATCATTATAGAAAATAATATTCATGATGATGTGAAATGTCATTTGTGTGTTAAGATTTAAAATTATGCTTTCATTCACACCTTCAGAAAGAAGTTACTCATCTGTAATACTATAAGAATATTTAATTTAATAATTATTATTGAAATAAAATCATAGGAAAAAATGACAATAAAAAATTATTGTAGAATAATATTTAAATTATAAACAAACCTTTCAAGAAAATATGAAAATGGAAGAAAAATATTTTGGGCCAAATATAAAAACAAAGATATTTTTTCATAAAAACATTATATTATAATTTTGGGTACATGGAAATTGTAAAATGAATTGAAAACATATAACTTATAGAAATAAAAATAAGACATGAAAATATATTGTTTTTAATATATAAATTTCATATAAATCTCCAAATGGATACTTAAAACATAATAATCCTAAATATAAATGATATTGGGAAATAAACTCTTACCTATAGTCTGTAATTCTTCTATATTTCTTTTAACCTCATAAATATTAAATTTCAATTTATTATACATAAATATCAGAAATATATTCATAATTATAATACCTTTAATGGTTTTATTAAAAAATTATTATCACCAATTATTTGATAATCTATCATTAACACAATCATTCCAGGTGTTAGCTACTTTATTCATCATATATGTTTTGACTTGACAATTATTGTCTCTGCATAATGATAATGATTACAACATATATAAAATGTAAATAATTATATAGATATCATCTATTTTCATTATATTTATATTTATAGTCTTACATGAAAGGAAGACATGCAATTTTATTACCATTATTTCATAGAGGTGGTAGTCCACACGAATGCAAGAGTAGAGTTTTCATTATCCATATAATGGAAGAGTGGGAGAAAACAATTATATTATAACCAAAATAAAATCATAGTATATTTATGATACTGTATTAATTATTTAGGATGGGTGAAATCAATTAGAATATGTAAAACTTAATCGTTGAATGAATCAGTAAGGATGAATACCTATTCTTTGAAATATGACCTTTAGATTTCCCCTTATTCCATCATAAGATGGTCATAGGAGAAGAAACAAATTATATGAAAAAAATAAATGGGGGATAATATGGTTTGAGGTAATTTTTCTGATAAGATATAAATCTCAATGTATATGTGCAAGGGTGGATAATAGGTTGACTTTTATAATTGAGTGGAGGAATACACTTGAAATTACTTAAAAGATTTAAATAATATAAAGTCATTTTTAACTAAATGTGGCATAAAATTGATAACAATTAAATTTTAGATTTTATAAGGTCAAAATTTATTCAATTTGGAATATTTAATCAAATTTATGTGTTATTGTTTCAATTATATTTTGTTTAACCCTCAATTAAATCATTTAAACAACAATCTTGGTAACAAATTTATATTTTATTCATTGTTAATAATGAAAAAAATTAAGTTCTTATTATTACATTTTATTAATAATTCTAATCAAAATAACGTAATCTATTTTAAAAGAGTAATATTATATAAATGAATGTAATTATTTTTAATATAAATGTACAATACACAATGAGTTTTTTTAAGAAAAATACTTGTTTTAAGCATAAAAATGATTTTTTTCTAAAATAATGTATAATATTTATTCAACTAGTGTTAATTGGATTATATGAAATAAAATGAGGTTTATTTGAATTTTATACCAAACTAAAACTTATAGACTTATTTTTTATACTTGATTATTATAGAATTAAAAATTGATTCCATTTGAACAAAAAAATTACTAAAATTTTAAAAATGATAATAATATATTTCGAGGGTCATCATTTTATTTTTATATTAATTATATTAATTGGTGAATATTTATTTTTTCTAGAAAAAATGTTTCCTAAAAATTCATGTTTTTCATATATCCTTATAATTACATAAATTTTAATGTCTTTGTAAGATCAATATTTTTAAATAATTAGAAAAAAACTATTTTGGATAAATATCAAAAATTCATCCTCTTATAATTTTGGAAAAATGAATTCAAAAATGAAATTAATTTCATAAAATTAAATTTCTTTAAAATTTATATTTTAATTTTTATCACATTAATGAATGAATATATGTCCATATTTCTATTATTTACTTTGAATGAAAAGATTACCATAATTAAACAATGAGTGCTACATTCATACCTCCATTAAAATTTTCAACCTCAAAATTTCCTAAATTTGACCATTATAATAGATTCTGGTAGTATACTATCATTACATATTCACATTTACACATAATATCAATTATTAGGATTTATCCAAAGTAACCTTACTATCCAAGTCATCTGATTCCTCAAAACATGTTATCTAGTTTCAATAATATTAACATGACCTTAACATTAAGTAAATTATTGTTTTAATTATACTACATGATAGGTGAGTGAATGAATTGGTTAAGGAATATACATTCTTAATATATATATATATATATAACACATTATGAACATTATAGAGTCTAGGTGAGATTTCCCAATGGTTATCAAAAAATCAAATTCATTATATACTTTTAAAAGGGAATGATGTTTATAGGACATAACTTCCCTATATTTATGAACCTTACAAAGTTTTTCTACAAAGATACCTTCATCAAAACATGATCACCTGCTTCAAATTCTATATCCATTTTGAATTATTAATAATATTTTTCATCTTCTATGATCTGTCTTAATATGATTCTATATACTCTTCAGTTCTATTATTGTCCTCTCAATAAGATCCAGTTCTATAAGATTTCTTTCACCCACATCATCCCGAAAAGTTTGAATCTAACACCACTTAAATATAATGCTTTATATAGTTCCATTTGAATACATTTATAGAAGTTATTATTATATGAAATTTCCAAAAAACGGTAAATAATAATCTAACATAATATGAATTTCAATCAATCACGGCCTCAAAATATCACCTAATATTTGACTTGTCCTTTCAAACTACCCATAAGTTTGAGGGTGGTAAGGAGTGCTCAAAAGTAGTTCATTATCGAGTGAATTTTCAAAACTATTTATGTATTTCAATGTCAAATATGTGTCATGATAAGATACAATCAAAATAGTTTCACCATAAAGTATTATAAAATCATTAATAAAAAGAAAAATGGGGTTCCTAAGAGATTGATATTCCCTAATAGTTATAAAATATATGGACCTGGTAATGAGGTCAGTAATAAATCATACGAAATATTTAATTCTAGGAGTATTTGGAAATAGAGTGACAATGTATACAACAATATCATCCCATTTATATAGAATAATTTGTAGAGGTTACATGATTCCTTTGGGATGTTATCTTTTAATAATTACCTATTAAAAACCAATCATCTATATACATAGTCTGAAATTTCTCAAATAATATTATCCCTCTAAAAAAGTATCTCTAAATCATGATATATTTTGGGGATGTTGGTGTTTATCAACAAATTTTATCTATTAAATTCACCTAATAATTGTATTTTATGAATACAAATATATGAAATTCAAAGACCTTTTTTAAAATTTCAATATACCAAATTCATAGATGAATTATATCAACTTACATCCTTTTATAAATTTTATTTTATTATTAATATTCTTCTAATAAAGTAAAAAACTATTACTTTTATTCAATAAATATGCTATATAGATCATTTGTATTATATGTGACATTTATCCTTAAAGATTACCATATCTAAATTTAGTAAATCCATGAATATAGGATATTTGAAAATTCTATTTTTAATCAAAACTAAAATATCATTCATAATAAATGAAACACCCAGCTTATTTTCTTTTTCAAATTGTTATTTTATTGAGAAATCATAATCCTTGAGTAGTTCTGACCATCTCCCATTCTTCATATTTACCCATTTCTATAAGAATATGCATTTTAAACTTTTTTAATCCATATATGTTTCAAATTTTTAACTATAAAGGTAATGTGTACATGTCATCAATGAAAATATTATATCTTCCAACTCATGATCATGGTTTGGGAAATTCTATTCCTAGATAATTAACTACATTGATGCCTAGGATTTTTTTATCATATTTCATATGGTCACATTCATTTCCTTTATTTTATTAATAAAAAAATATACCTGTCAAGATGGTAATGTAAATATTTGTTTATTAAAAAATCTCCTCATTAAATCATCAATACTATCCATATATTTTTATGAATTTAATAACATAACCCATTTACATGTGAACATTATTAAAAATTTATCTAATCAAGATTTTTTTGAAAAGAAACATATATAATAACATTCTATTCCAAGGAAACTATGTTCCTTGGTTATATAATTTAGAATTTTCCATTCCATAACTACCTCTATCAATGATGGTTCCCAAGATATCCCATTCACAGAGATAATATGGACATTAAAATAAAATTCCTGAATCTATAATTCTCATTTTCTAGATTTTAAATATAAATCATTTTCACTATGTTTTTTATGAATGATTTTAAAATGAATCGTCTGGTTATCATATATTTTACTGTATATCATGATATCATCACTAAACACCAAAAAATCTATTTATAAAATCCTTGAATATACTATTCATTAAATACATCAAAATATATGATTTATTAGTTAATACCAAGATAATTATTGAAAATTCTTAATGACTTTAAAATTTACAAAATGTAATTTTGAAATGTCATCACTATTTACAGATAGTTGATGATACCAAGAATCACGATCAATCATTAAAAAATATTAATCTCAATGAAGTTTATAAAATAAGTTATCATTGTATAGAAAGAGGAAACATGTTATTTATTGTAATGGAATTTAGTTAACTGTAATTTATAAACATCATTATAGACCCATCATTCATCTTAAAAAAAATAATTGGGGGACCCCTTGGTGAAACACTAGGTAATATAATTACCTTATCATTATAGTCATGTGGTTTTTTCATTAGTTCCATAAATTAGAATATGTAAATTCTATATTGATTTTGAAAAATTGTTTTTTTATAATTGACCAAATCAATGGAAATCTCAACATCGCACTCAGGTTGGTATATATTTAGTTCTTCTGGAAACCCAAAAATACATTCATGTACAAAAGATACATCTTCCTTTCAAAGGATAAAATTAAATGCATAGGTTGTTTATGCTCTTCTTCTAAAATAATTTCCTTAATAGAGAGCTTCAGTAGTTGGATTGTTAAATCACTTATATGATGTAGACTCCCTTATGAAAAGAGGGGATTCCATATCTCAATAATACAACAAAATCTCCTTCTATCATTAATTTTTTAATTATAATATAAATTACAGCCCATACCAAGGTTTATATAAAATTTAACCATAAGTATAATAATTTTTTTCAAATAGGGCATCTCTATGTTTTATAATCAGGATTTAATTAAATGTTCTTATTGTACTGATATTTTCACTAGGATTATTTATTGAAAACTCTCATATTATGATATCATAAAATTGTCAAATTTTCATGGAGAACATGGAAAATATAAAAGAGTTAAATGATCTAGAATTAAATAAAATATTAACTAAATCTATGACGGACATTATAATACCTTCCACTAATTATTTAAAAAACATCAAACACAACTATTGTGATCAAATAAGTGTGGTTGTATTCACATTCCCTTTTCTATGGAAAATTACCTATAGAATTAGGGAATTCATTCACACAGTGCCCTACCTGCTTACATTAAATACAATGAACATTGTTGGAACATTTCTTTGACTTGTAATCACAAGCCTGATGGATATTCTCTCCATTGTTAAACTAAACTCCAATTCCATTGATTCAACTTCCATAGTGTGTGTTTCATTATTAATTATAATTTAGAAATTACACAATTAAAGTCTTATTTATTATTATACTTTCTTTTCTAGAGTGCTCATCCAGGTGATTCTTTTATTGTTTTTATGAACAACTTAAGAATTATAGAATTCATTTTCTATATTTATGTAAGTTGGTACAATATCCTCCTATATTTTAAATTTATGAGATACAAATTCTATTCGATGGTTAGGATTTATGCATCAGTTAAATGATTAATCATACTCATTCGATTATATACCTTATTTGCAACCTGAGTTGTTATACATGTAATGGTAGGTTCATATTTAGCAAAATGTTCTCCTTACTTTTTTCTTTAGATTAAGAAATTTACTCCTTATATTTACTTATTTCTTAGGATGAATGTATTTTTGAAAGAATATATTTGAAATTCTTCCACACTATACTATTTTTTCTCAAACTCTTCATTATTATAGATTAATGACTTCCATTGACTAGTTTATCTATTAACATAATTTACTACATTGTAAACAATCCATATTTCACTATTTCACTAAGTGAGAAATATATTTTATAGGGACTTAATCCACTTATCGAGTACTAATGAACCATTATTACAATTGAATGATAGAGCTTTTTGTCACATAATTTATCCCAAAATTATTATACTATATTGGGGATCAAAAGGTTTCTCCATGAGGGAAAGGTTATTAGTCATAACCCTAATCAGTTACCTCAATATGGTAATAATTTTTTCATCTCAAGCACCATCTCTAGTACAATTGTCCTTGTGATAATGGAAATATCTACATAGATTATGTAAAATGATATAGTTTCAATTCATTCCAGTAGGATCCATTTCAAAATAATTTAAAATAATAAATGAGATGAAAATAATATTAATTTAAAATTTGAGTATATAATTTTAAATATATAGGAACACCTATTATAAATTTAAATGTCCTATATATAAAATATTAGAATCATAGGCTCAATATCCATGGTAATATATTAAAATCATAAAAATATTTTCAAATAATTTATAATTGTTTACGAAGAGCTTGTTAATAAACCAAAACTTATCCCATATGAGTTTATATCTAGTTATAAAATCCTAAAAACACTCATCATGAACTAATTAGGATCATGTTAACATTAAATCCACTCATTTTTAGAGCTATTACCCCTATGTTCATTTGTTCCATAACTACACCCACTCTCCCAAATCCAAAAAATGATATATTTTTATTAAAACCACACAATCTCTACCTTTCCAAAATTTTATTACATAATACTATACTTAGAAATATACCTATAGTCTTTCATAGGGTAATATTCTATAATCCAATTTTTCCTAAATCTAGTTACCATGGTTTGTAATGAAATTACTTTGATACAAAATGTAACACCCCAAAAAATGTTTCCTAGAGGCGAAAACATTTTTTCTACATTAGGATAACATACAAGGGATCAAATATTGATGTAATTAATAGTTTAGTAGTCATGGAAGGATATATATGTACATTATTATAACATTACTTCTAAAAAAGATAAATGATATTGAAAAATTATAGTTAGAACATTTTTATTTCTTCTATTAAATTCCTATAATCATTTGCATAACCATTATAACTATTATTCGGAATATAAAACAAGATACAATGTTAGCATAGCTTCATAGTAGTGGAAATCATACAAATAGATATATCATAGGATAAATAAAGTATGAATAATATGATAGAGATAAACAATAAAAAATATTATATATAACTAATATCCTATAATGGGGAATAAATATATGTATGAAATAGAAACATAAATAATAACATGGATAAAAATGATTGGTTTAATAATGATAGAATGCATAACATCAGATATCTTAATCTTATAATCAAGGTATTGTTCTGTGAAATCATATATAAATTGGTAAGGTGAGTGAAAATTATCCAAAATAGTTTGTCTCATAAGACCTACCAATGCATTTATAGGATACAATAGGACCCTACCATCAGATACCAATCTTAATTATTACATCATATTAATAAAATGAATAATAATTTAATATATAATAAACATAAACATTTATATTGAAAAAACATTCTATGAAATGTTAATATTTTCCATATCTAACAAATAAAATAACATGATCATAGGGAATCCATAGTAATATGGGTGATTTATCATTATAGCATATCCCTAGTAAAGTATAGGATTCTTTAACGGAAGTTGATATATATGATATTATTTTTAAAATATCACATGAAAATCTCTTGAGGGAAACACCATTTTTATTCTTAAATAACATATTTAAAATCATTAAATTCCTATAATATCAAGGAATTGTTTTAAAGGAACCATAGAAACATTTTGAGTATGTTTTAATGAAATGATTATAAAATGCGGGGTTATTCCTATTGTGAATTAAAATTTAAAATATTTATTCTATTCACAAATTTAGTATAATGTGACTCATTAGAAATAAGGGAAAATGATTTTTATTAATCCTTTTTATAGAAAATATAAAATGGTTAAAAACTAAATTTATATATCATAGGATTAAATAAAAAACATTCTAAAAAAATAAAGGAAAATGTGAACATGAAATAAAAATATTCATGACCGAATTGAAAAAAGGTTAGTTTTTCATAAAAATATTAATTTATAATTTTTAGTATATCAAACGTGGAAAATGTCAGGTACACATATAATTTACATAAATTTCCATTATATAGGAAATATATATATTTTTAATATATAATTTTCATATAATTCCCACAATAGAAAAATAAACACAAACAATAATGAATATGGATGTCATTATTAAATAAATCCTTAATTCTTGTATTACTTACTATGTATGTTATTTTAAACTACTATATAAAAAATTTAATTTAATTATAATTTTATAATTGAATAATGAACATAGTTATTATACTATAAATGGTTTTCATATAACATTTTATCACCCATTTATTAGCATTACTTCATTATCATAATCATTTCTAGTGTTAATTGTGTTGTTTTTTATGGATGTTTTGAATTAGAAGTTATGGTCTATGAATCATTATAATAGTTTTATAATATCTATAATGTTAATGATGATATAAATTATATATATATTAATTATATACATATTTTTAATAATTAATTAAATACCAACTTAAAAATTTATTCACATTACATTATGAATATGGTAGAGTACACACATGCATGATCAATGTTTTCAATTTAAATTGGAAAGAAAGGGGATGTAAAATGGATATACCATAATCATAATAAAATATAAATATATTTACAATACTTAATTAATTAATATAAGATTTCTGTAACTTATTTTGATGAATTTTGACATGTAATAAACATTGAATAAGTTGGTAAATGTGATTATATCTTCTTTGAGTGTCCTCCTTTGGCTAACACCTTAAACCTTCTTAGGATTGTATTTGGAGAAGGCCAGAAGCTAAATAAAAAAATGGTAGGATTCATGGATTTTTTTTCGGAACGTATTGTCTTTTCTATATGTCTCAATGTTTTTTAATATGGTTAGAGAAGATGAGCCCTTTTAAATGTGATGGGAGCGACAATAGTGGAATTAATATAAATATTTCAATAATATTTAGTCATTTTATAATGAATGTGGAACTAAATATATAAGAAATAAATTTTTATATATTATTGGTTTTAAATATTATTAATATACAATATTTAAATAGTTTTATGTCGTATTTGTATTATTATCTTTTAGTTTTAACTTCAATAAACCCATTTAAACCCCAATAATGGTAAAAAAAAGTTAATTTTCTTACAATTTATTTTGACCAAAAACCAAGTCAAAATTATTAAATAATATTAATTTTTTAATTATAAATGTCGAATAAATTTGTATATTTCTTTATAAATTAAATTTAACATAATTTGGAAAATTTCAATAAAACAATAAAAAAATTGATTTTTCAAGCATAAAAATTATTTTACCAAAAAATAATGTATAGATAGTTCCAATGGAATTAATTGGAATATATTAATTGAAACTATTATTATTATTTTCTTTCTAAAACCTTTCCCAAAAAAATTATATAATTTTTTAAGAGATAAGAAATAAATAATTTTTTTTAATAAAAAACAATACACATATTTCGAAAATTTAAATAATACAATTCCATATTTATCCTTCTATTTTTATATAAATTATTAAAAATATATATTTTTTCTCAAAAAATAGTTCATAAACATTCATGATATTAACATACCATTATAATTTCATAAAATTTGATTTTCTTGAAAAATATGCAGTTATCATTATTCCACAATAAATAATTTATTTCAAAAATAATCATGAAAATGAATCCGGGGATAATTTTTACATGATGAATTAAAAAATAAAATTAATTTCATGAAATTCAATTGTAAAAAATTATGAATTTTAGTTTAAATCACATTATTTTGTAATGATATGTGTGTTAGGTTATTTTTACAGGATATAAATTCTTACTACAATTGAAGCATATGAGTTATAGTTTTTATCCAATATTAATAATTAAAGTGACCCATGGAAGTTCATAGTGTTTATTTAAAACATATAGAAATATCTCAAAATTTTATAATTCCCGTAAGTCTACAACTCAATTATATCTAACTCTAAGAGGGTTTTAAACTCTATAAAGTATCGACCATACTCTACAAGAATCATGACTAAAACTATTTTTCAAAGGAAAACTCTTTTTGTATATTATTATTTTATAAACAATTCCTATCACATGAATATAGTTTTTATACGAATTCAAGATTCCATAATTACATATATTTTTATACATATAATACTATATTTTTTCATAAAAAATCATACTAATGTTTCCTTTCAAAAAAAATATATATTATATTTTATTAAGATTCCAATCTTATAAAAGTACTTATTTATTAACATAATTAGAATGAGGTTCTATGTTTTCATATTTATTTTCTAAAATAGCAATAAATTCATAAATTCATATCCTTTCCCAACCAATTCTTCAACACTTCAAAATTGATTTAAATAAATTTCAAAGACTCCATAAATTTAGAATAGCCTTCACCTAATACAAATAACCAAACATCACATGACAATCAAAATTATTTATGTCTGGATAATAAAACAAAACACAAGAATAACATCTACTTAAATGATATGTGATATTTCCACTCTTTAGGAATACCACATTATTGAGGAACTCCATCAATACACATACTTATTGAATGGATCAATAATCTAAAAAAGTACCAAATATCTTGAAATTTACTCTTAGGATGAACAATAATCCCTATCAGATGTTGTTAGAAATAAAGGATCATAATTCACTAATTATTTTACTATTATAAATGAATTATCAACTAGTAATTATATTCATAAATTTGTGAAATTTATGTAAGAAAAATAATATAGAAAAATAATATCATGTTTTTAATCGAAAAATTTAATTTATGTTAATCTTCTTCAAACATGATCTTGTTGATTCTATATGATAAAATGTTCCCACATTATGTTTATTTGAGAATATAAACATCACCATCATAATAAACACATCACCATCACATAAAATCTATCATCACCATGGATGATCTATCTATTTAATTTATAATAAAAAAATCCTTAACATACCTCAACAAATCTATCAAAACTATTCACATATGAAAAATGAAAATTCAAAATATCCCCATTTTTAATGTTCCAATACATACCTTTAACCAAGGAAGAAATATTTTTTTATATATAAACATCCTATTATAATAATTTCATTCCTTATATCTATCAATATAACCAATCAGATAAATCTATCATTTGTTACCATACTTTTGTTCAAAATCTAATCCTCCTTATAAATTATAATCGTCTTTCCTTATGAGAAATATTATTCTTATAGAGAAGTTTTATATATGTAAAAATTTGTGACAACTTAAATAATATCATACCTTAAAGGTTATATGTTTTAAATACTTCAAATATGTTTCCATAATTATACTATATCAAACTATTTTTGTTTATTTTATTTTCAAAAATAGGTTCCCATTGGAATAAGATTGGAAAACAAAATTGATTCCCCCTTGAAAAAGAAGCTTTCGAGTTCTCTTGATTATGAATGATGTGATCTTTATTTTCAGATATTTGATATCTAAAATGTTATATCATATTAATATGTATGTATACATCAAATAAATTATTCATATCTAAATCAAACACTTCACAAACACATTCTTCATTTTAAACAATAAATATATCTCCTATAAAATAAATAACCCTAAGAAATAACAATTTTTAATCGTAGATATAATTATTTATTTCCACACCCCCTTTTGGAATATCAACATCTTCAATCTGGTGTCTAGTATAAAATAACAAGATTATGGGGCATTTTTAAAACCTATATCCTTCTTCAACCTAAAAATACAGTTTTAATTTTCACCCATTAATAATTGATATGTTCTTTCTATTGAGACCCCCAATTACACCTCATTATTGAGGAAGGAAGACAATAAATCCATTTTAAGAGTATTATAATACATTAGAGGTGAAATAAAATGAAATATTATTATTTTTTCAAACCTAGAAACTGGTAAAACATTCATAAAAAATGAATTAATTATACTTAACAACAAACATTGAACATGATTATTTCCTTATATCTCAATATTTTATATTTTTCATTCAACACATTCTATAACTGCTATTTATTTCAAATAACCCATTTGTTTTATATAATAGGAATAGATTTCCAATATTCATTCTAGTATATATTATTTAAATATTCATTCCTATCCTGAACACACTCTTGATGATCAAAATCATCTTCTGCATCACATAGTTCAACATATGAATATAGTTTGGTATGTCTTGTTTTCCCCAATGTTTATAAAGTTTAAGCCCACTATCCATAATCACCAATTATATTCTAGAATTTAATTTTATTTCGTACTATGTAATTACTTGATTTTTTTCCCAATTTACTTGGAATAGAATAATAATAATATTTACAATGCATATCATCTAATATTTCATCATCTTAAGTAACCTTGTCTTTTTATTTTAAGAAAATCAGTTCATCATCATCCCTAATAAAACTATATTATATAAAAGTATCTTCTATATTTGAATGTTTCAACACATTCATATTAGAATATTAAAAAATAATCCCTATTTATTTATTATAACAATAATATCCTCGTCTATTTGGAAAATATCCTAGGATTATTATATCAACACATATTTGTTCAAACAATCCTTGACTTTCACCTTTACAATTGATAATAAATGGGATTAAAAAAATCGATAAGGCTCTAAAAACGTATTTTTTTGAACCATTTTTTATAGTGAAATATTATAAATTTTACTATATAAAATATTATTTTCAATATGAACCAAAACACCAATATCTTACTTCTAGAAATACCATGATGTATCATGATCAACCAATATACTTCAATCCATATCACCTCGAACTCTATTTTTCAATTCAGTCACCCCATTTTTTGTGGTGTATATGGTACACTATGTTCATAACAAATACCATTATTTTCATGATACTATTGTAAAATTCTTATTTTATATTCCATAATTTAGTAATTATTGATATTCTATAAGAGGAATCCATAATCATTCTCTTTATTTGTTTTTGTAAAAATTAAAAATTTAAAGATCCTCTAACTTGTGATTCAGAATAATTATACACATAATTCAAGTAAATTAATAAATAAACTAAATAAAATATTTATCTTAATTTTTTTATTTCATTCTCATATTCCCAAAAATGTAAAAATATATTTTCTATAATGTATGAGTAGATTGAATATCTACCTTGTTATATTTAATGTTAACAATTTTTCCTTTTTGAAATGTTAATAATATTAAATTACACTGAATTTTGTAGATAGGATTATTATTATTATTATATCCTTATTGTAATATTACTTACATTTTTTGAGCCTATGTGACAATGATATCATTTACATAAATTTTTTGTTTTGTTTTATGTATAACTTATAAGAATTTTTAGCATTTATAATCTAAAACATATTACACCTTCTATGCTATCAACTTTGAAAAATACATCCATCATCAAATCACCCAATAAAAATCCATTATTTTTTAAAGATTAATTCATTTATTTTATCACATAACTAAGAAACACTATGAATATTGTGTTATATTCCTTTGGTGATTAATGTTTTATTAATTTTCAATTTATCTCTCCTAATCACTACCAATCCAACAATTATTATTTATAGTGACCCATCATTTATAATGTTCAATGAACCTTATTTTAACTTTTTATAATATTTTATAATATAACAAATTCGTTATATTTTCAATGAGAATCCACTAACCAGTATCTACTGTTATTCTTTCTAGGATACCTTAAGTTCCACTTCAACTATAATTTCTTTTTATTTTAATTTGTATTTATTTTTTCAGACCATTGAGTAATGAATCTCATAATCAACTAGGCTAGTAGGATGGTGAGAAAATCCTCTAAAAGGTAAAAAAACTAGTTACACATTCCAAAAATTTCATCTATTATTGGAAATTTATTTTTAGAATTCTGTCTATATGATATAATACACTTTTGAATATTTCACAATATATAGAGGAAATTCCACCTCAATGTCATCATCAAAAACCTAAATAAGTTATATAAATATTGTTAACTGAAAAAAAAACATAATTAAACATTCAAAAAGCATCCAAAATATCAAAATTATATTTATAAATAATACTTCTCTTCAAAAGTATTATTATATCCAAATTTTGACACCTTCTTTTATTCTTTTATTGATTCATAAAGAATAATTTTTTTAAGAATCATATTATTATAGGAAAGAAGAAAAATATTACATTATTTAATATTTATTTATTCCATTTTGGCTTGACTTAATTTAGATTTTTTGATGGTTTTTTAATGTTCAAATAATTTCTATATTTTTACGATTCACCTGATCATGCCAAAGTATTCTTTTTTATTACCTAATTATTATTTCTCAAGATTTCAAATAACATTTTTATGATATATTTTAATATTTTCGAATTCAGTTTTAATTTAAAAATTATTATCATTATTCTATGATACCTTTTCAACAAAATTTTTTGTAATTCCCTGGGTTTTTTAAAGGAATCTATGTTCGATTGCATATGTGATACACAACAGTGGACCCAAACAAACCATAATTATTTTAAATATTCCATTATAACATATCCTCTATATTAATGGGTATGAATATAAATAAATAATTTATGAAATATATATATGTCATAAATATATTAATAAATTATAATTAAATAATCAATCAATTTTTTGCAGTGTCGTTTTTTCCATATAAAAATATGTTTTTTTCAAAAATAATTTCTATATATTTTTATTAATATTATAATTATATTTCAGAACATTTAAAAAATCTATTTTATAAAATTAAATCCATTTTATATCATCATATAAAAATTAACATAGGGTGATTATTTTGATTTTTCAGAAAATATCAATTTTTAGTGAATAGTCAAAATATCATTTTTATGTAAAATTGTGATTTTTTTGATAAATGAATTAATTTAGAAGTAAAATTATTATTTTAATTTCATTTAAAATAAAAATAATAATTATTTAGATATATTAAAATAAATTGACCATATTTATACAAAACTTTAATACATATATATTTTTAGGATTGAATAACACATTTTTCTGAGAACTGTTTTAAAATTCATAATGTATCTCCACTATAATTAATTAAAATAACACCTTTGAGAAATTATTTAAATTAATTTTTTATATTACATATCTATTTTTATTAGTTTAAATTTTTAGAATGAATTCTACTAGTTATATTGTTAATGTAATATCATCTTTTCCTTTAAAATGCATTTTTTGGAAAACTTATTTCCATCATGTTTATGAGTTTTATATTAAATAAAACTGTTCCACCACTATGAATTTATTTTAATAAAATTGATTACATATTTTTTATTATCATAATTAATATTTGGTAATAATTTAAACTAATTTTTTGTACAATATGAATAGTAATATCTTATAATATTAATTACAATGGTAAAATGAAAATAGTTAAATTAAGTATAAAAATAATTTATCAAAGAATAAAAAAACGTAACTCTAATAGAATGAATATTTATTTTATATATCCAATAAAATTATTATGATATTTATAACTTATTTTTTTACTTTATATATTATTATGTAATCAGTTCGATAAAAATTATATTTGGAAAAGATAAAACAAAAATTTTATTTTTGAGTAATATGAAATTTTAATTACGAAATTATTTTTGTTGAATCAATTTATTTTTTATAAGTATATAATATTTTAAAATAATATTTTTATTAAATATTTGTTATTAAATATCTCAAATCATATACTTTTTATGATGTCAAATGTAATTTTTATAAGGGTTCGAAAACTATTATTGTCAAAAAACCCAGAATTTTAAATTAATATCAGTTATTATTTTAAAAGTAAAAATTAAAATATTTAATAAATTATTTTGATAAAATGAATATTATTTTTTGAATCATAATGTAAAAATTATCCAATGGATATTTTTTCATAATTTTCTAAGACAATATAATTTTTGGGTAAAAATTCAATACCAAATAAATATAAATTATGTATTATGAGATAATTCTGACCCAAAAGTGATGTAATAAATACTATAAATGACAGACATGAGAAAATATATGTTTTCCATTTAAAATAGTTTTATTTTATGTTTATTTTATTTTTTTTATAAAGCCATTATGAATCCTCAAAAACCTGTAATGTATATTATGGTTTTAAAATCCATTATTTAAGAGTATGAATCACGACATAAGTAAGAGAATTATTATATTTTTTAGGAAATTTTCTTTACAAAATAATTAAATCCAGTCCCATTTGGAAGAAACCATGGGAAAAACCCATGGTATGGTTTGTGGTTTCATTTATTTTATTATATAGAGTCCAAAGCCTAAATATGAGACAAATCCCCCACTTTTACTATATAAAACCACCAAATATCCCAGTTATCTTCTCTCAAACTTCTTATAGCATGTCCTTAATAGTACCTACACACACTAGAGTCATCCCAAAAGCCCCAAATTTCTCAACAAGCCCCTCCAAACCATTTGGAGACACACACTCATGTAAGTTACCTTGCTCTCTACCTTTCAATTCAAGCACCTTCTTTGGAATTGGTCTTCTTATTTACAATTCTTTATAATTTAATTTAATTATATAATTACTTTACTATATAATTGTTTTTTTGAATGATATATAATTTATCCTCTCTCATTTTTATGTTTATCTTATCCACTTCTATTCTGAAATGTTGTAAGGTATTTATATCTTCTTATTTCCATTCAATCACTTATTTTAAGATTTGTCTCTTAATTTCCCTTTTCTTATGTGAGGATATGTTCTTCCATATCATACATAATTTAAATTTAATTTATTAATTATTAGATACAATTTTCATTATCATTAAGCCTCCAAATATATTTTATGTACACCCATTACCATGTCTAAATTTAGTAAGTAATCTTCTAGTCTCCTTTTTATTCAAGCACGTTTTATGTTATTATTATGAATTTATATTAGTTAATTTTGGGATATGTAAGACCCCATGTTTTAATAAGAGGTCTAGATCCCTTTATTTTTAGTTTAAATTATTTTTTATGGCCTTATTTTTGTACTCCTTTTTGATCACTGATGGTTTAGAGGTGTTTGGGGCTTGTTTGGAGCAAGGAAAACAGTTTTGGGCTGGTTTGGGTTAGGTGCACGGTTAAGAGAAACTATGTAAGGTAGGAAGAATAGTAAAACAAAATGTCTGATGTTGCATAGTAGGGTCTCTTTTCTCACATGATTAGAGTATTGTGTTTGGTAGTAGTCGCACGACCATGTTGTAGGTCTGTTGAAATTTCATAACTTTAACAGAGACTTACCACAAGGTTAGAGAAAACGTGTGGGGGTAAGCGTGGAAGTTCCCTTGGTTACTTGTAGATACTATGCGAAATAATGAACAATTAGACAAATCATGTGGCTAAATGGTGTGACCCAACTATGTAGGGTAAAATTAAAAAAATTCCCCTCAAATTTTTTAAAACTAAATATCCTCCACCCCTGAATTATTTCAAAATAGGGGGGTCACACTTGGGATCCCCTTTGGAAGCCTAATATACGATTTGAGCTTGTTTATTCATTCGAACTATGATCTAAGTTTGGATCATCTCGATGTATCCGCATCAGTAAGGCCTATGATCCTTTTTAGACATTGTCGATTCTCTTTGAAATCCATCGTGATATTATATTTTAGGCTCATATACCCTAATATATTATTCTTAATTTATTATTCACATTTCTCCTAAACTTGGATGAATCTTGACTAAATAATGAAGATCTCTCCACTATTGAGATAAGGTATATAGTCTACACTTTTATTTTAGAATTTGGTACTTTTTTGGAGAGATCAGCCGATAGGACACTCGTCATACAGTCCAGCGCAACCCCTTTTTAGAAGGTTACATGTAGTAGATGTAATAGGATGTAGTGAGTTTTTCCATAGGTTCCATTGTGGTGATTTGGAACCCATTACCTGAATTAAGGCCACCCATGGGGTGAGTCTATTGAAAATGACCTACATATTCCATGTCTATCTGAATGAATGGCTTAACTGGAATTGTTTACATGAGTGGGTATACTCATTGGTTCTATTAAATTTCTTAATGGGAATTGTAAGCAATTATGATCATTGGGTGGGTAGACCCAAGTGATGTGATAAATGGTAATGGTAATAATATTGGTAGGTATACCCATATGAACTGATTAAAAGGTAGTGGAATCCATGAGTGGGTATACTCAACTTGTGTGTGATTATATGTGTTGGTGCACTTACTGAATTAATTTATATGGTTATAGGGGCTGGTATAACCTTATGCTTATGTATAAATCTTTTTTAATCTTATGATAGTTGGGTTATTAAACCTATTGTGTATGATTAAATGGTTTATATGAGTGAGTATGCTTATATAGAATTTAAATGGTTTATATGAGTGGGTATACTCATATGGTTTAAATTGAATGAATGAATGATATATTCTATGGACTGCTCTCCATAGATCTAAAACATGGTAGTTGATTCCATGGGGTGATTATTACCCTTGGGTCTTGATTCTGTGGGATTCCTCGAGCCTGGCAACCCCATGAATCCAACTTTCCTAGACTCGTATAGTACATGTAGGCACACATGTTCCTAGGAATCCAACCTGTTCCTAAACTGAGTTTCCACCTAGATTCCCATGGTACATGATGATTATTTCTTGGTCTTCTACACCTTGGATCTATACCTTCATGTTCTACACATTATTATACAACGTGTCTATGGGATACCTGCCTTCTTATTATGGTACGTCCATGAATTTGTGATAAACTTCATTTTACGGATAGGTCGTGGGTTACATGAGAAGGGTGATTGTATGGAAAGACTGTGTGAATTATTAACGTGTTTATAGTTTCCTTGTTATGAGCTAACACTGGTTGTAGAGAGCCTTGATATGATTTGGTATTACTTGACTATATAAGTTATATGCCATGGGAATTTACACTTATAGTACTATGTATATACACTAGTATAGTGTGTTGCACATTGCTGCATAGAATTGTATAGACCTGTGGGTGGTTACCTACTAGATTTTTTATCTCACACCCTATTTGGGCTCCCTTGGGGATCTAAATAGATTATATAGTTGTGAGTGATTATATGGGAAAAAGGACCACTTCCTGTTGTGGATAGTTGCTTTGGAGCCGGAGAGCACATGACCAAGATGAGGATTGTGATGCTACTTGGATACCTTTTTTGTATTTTTTCCTTTTTTGGGTGAATTTTGTTGTATTGTATTACTATGTACTATTCTAGATAATTTCTAGAAACATTCTTCATCTACATCAATATATATGTTATATTTCTATATTTTGTATGTATTTCTACCTTATCTTTCTTTTCAGTTGGCTAATTATTTATTCTCTTCCACTATTGATTAGGTTTAACTTCTATTGTGATACTCTTGTAATGAGGGTATAGTCTACCCAAAGACTCACCTTTTCCCTAACTGCTAGTCACTAGCCTCTGGTTTTTGGAAAGATGCACTTGAGGCCATGTAGCCAACCGGGTTCGGGGCACTGTTTAGTGGCATCTGGGTCTGGACTGTTACTAAGTGGTATCAATGTGAATATCTTCTTGTTTTATTTAATGTTTGGTGCCAATGATATAGATATAAATGAAATGGAATTTGGTAATAAGTTGTGCCCGATATTAGCTACCCTGCGTACAAGGATAATCCAATTTGCCTCGAATTTTATTACGATTTCCTAGATTTTAACTATTATAGTTGATTCAATTTCATTATTGGCTGACGCACTTGAGTTATACTATTACTGTTGATGATATTTTGGGATTTATTTCTATTGAAACCCAATGAAATGAGGGTATTCCATCTCAATCATCATATAGGCACATGTTAGAAAACACATTCCGTGAATTATTCCATTCCATTTAGGTTGCAATACTTATTTCATGCTATTTTGATAGATGTTTTGATAGTTGTGTCTGCTATTGTGATAGTTTTGATGCAGTGAATAGAAGAGTGAGGTCATATTTCAAATCATAACGATTATGGGAGTTTATAGATTGTTAAATGACACACTAATGAAATGAAAATGTTAATGTGAATTGATATGTGTGAAATAAATGGGAACCATGTTTTGGGTTCATGATGTGTTATGAGACCTCATGGATTCATATTTGATAAACCCTTGGTTGAATTTTCTGAACAATTGTAATGTGAAAATGAAATGGGAAATTGACATGATGGATAGAGACTTAACCTAGACTCAATGTTTGAGTGGGAAATAGGTATATTTTCTAGTGAATTGGTGGTTTTTCCTCATACAGTATTAGATTTAAGATAACGTTGTGGGTTGACTTTGTTTTTAGGAGGGTTTTGACTTATCCTACAATTTTGATTTTCTTACTTTGATGTTATACTTTTCTAAGTCATGTGTTTTTAATTTTAGAGATATACCACTATGATGACCTCAAGTCATACACTATGTGGGAGGTGGAAAACACTCTCCAGAGGTGGTGGGCTATGGTCTACTAGTTGATCCTCCCTTAGTTCCAGTTGCAACACCAAAGGTTATTCCAAACACAGGTGTTGAGGCATAGTTTTGTGATGGGTTCTTCTGATATATGAATACTTTATATGGAATACCACAACCTACCTTGACTATAGCTATTACACCACAAGTGTTTCAACAACAACATCCTCTCATGTTTTCATGGGTTGGTGGTCCACAGGATGTAGAGGTGTGTTTTGAGACCACATTATCAATTTTTGATCATTCAGAGACACCTCTCAAGAAGAGGGTCAAGATCACTGCATACATTCTATGTGGAGTAGCAAAGTGGTGATATGATGTATTGAACCAGGATGATGGGCCATGAGATATAGATGGGCTGACTTCCAAAACTATTTTTGGGCTAATTTTACCCTACAAATCTATGCGTATAGTGGGCTAGTGAGTTTATTCATATGAAGGAGGATACATTGATGGTTATGGAATACTTAACATGCCTTACAGAGTTGTTTCATTATGCACGAAATTACCTTACTGATGAGAATCATAGGGTGAGACTCTTTGAGGAAGGTCTCATACATGCTATAAAATCACAGGTCAATGTGGTCAGATTGTCTTCTATCACTGAGATTGTGAATCAGACACTAATTATAGAGTAGAACATGAGGGAATATGGGGGTGTATAATAGGGGAGTGTTGTTTCTTGACCCAGTGGATCAACATTTTTAGAAAATAAGCACCATTTTGAGGCTTCCTTCAAGGTGAGAGAAAGTCAGAAAACCATTACTAGTAGTGTGGTTTTTTTATCCATGTGGTAGGTGAGGCTACATGAAAATTTAGTGTGACTGTGACCTAGTCGAGTACCAAGCTTGAGAAAGGATGTGACACATCTAGTTATTTTACTAGCCCTTTCCTCTATGTGTGAGTGGTAAGGGTTACCACCGATGGTTGGTTTAAGAGAAGTTTCCTCATCTCCGCATTATGTAGGGAGCTAGAGTAATCCTGGTCGGTCAGGCTGATACAGTGGTGGTTGTTAAAGAGGCATCCAGACACTGGTTATACCTATACATTGGAGTGGGCCTACCCTAGGTTGTATGGTTGTGTCACATGGTCATGGTGTAGCCCAGTTCTATTCTGTGTAGCCTACCCTGAAGGATTAGTGTGTCAGAACATCTACTATGAGAGGTATGATTTTAGTAGCCTAAAATATTTCATTTGATCTTTTTAATACAGGTGTATCGCTTAGTTTTATATCTTCACCTATGGTGAATATAGTTGGGCTTGTTTTTTTTTCTGGGGGAATTATGATGATTGAAACACCATTGGGAATCAGACTGGGTGATGTGCACTAGTGTAAGGAGTTCCCCCTTGAGGTTAGTGGGTGTCACTCCTTATGGATTTTTATTTCCTCAAGATGGTAGGTCTTGAAGTCATTCTCAAGATGGACTGGATAGTATCTTATAATTATTACATTGAATGCTATCACCTGAGGGTGAATTTTACATCACTAGAGCATGAATTGTATACTCACAAGGTTGAATGAGACACCCAGGCAAGTTGAGCTGGACCCGAGCATCATGGGATGGGTGGAGTGACAGCCCAAATCACTAATCTATACTTGAATGATCAGGGAGTGAGTCAAGAATAATTTTCTTTAGGGATTGAGTACTTCATGGATGTGATTCCGGGTGAATTTTATGGTTTACCTTCTAAGAGGGAGGTGGAGTTATCCATTGAGATAGTTCTAGGAGCTGCACCAGTATCTATTCCTTCTTACAGGATGGCTAAAAAGGAGTTGCAGGAGCTTAAGAGACATCTATTATATTTGGAGTCAAAGGGTTTTATTCGACCTAGTACTTCTCTCTGGGATTCAGTGGTCCTTTTTTTTCAAAAAAAGGTGGATGAAACTGTTAGTCTATGCATGGATTATCAGAAACTAAACCAACTGGCAGTTAAAAATCAATATCCCCTACCATGGATATATGACATATTCAATCAGATTCGAGGAGCTCGAGTGTTCTCAAAAATCAATTTGAGGTTAGGGTATCATCAGGTTTGTGTTAGAACTGTAGACATATCTCGTATAGCCTTTTATAGTAGGTATAGTCTATACATGTATCTGGTTATTTCATTCGGTCCCAAAAACACACCCACAGTTTTCATGGAATTAATGAACTGAGTGTTCCATCCTTATCTATATTATTTTGTGGTGGTTTTTATAGATGATATCTTGGTGTATTATCACAATCAACATGACCATGCCAACCATGTTGAGATTGTTTTAAATACACTGGGAGAGAATCATTTATATACTAAGCTTGTAAAGTTCCATTTTTTGGATGGGTCTGACTCATTTCTTAGGTCACATCATCTCATAGACATGAGTATCAGTGGACCTTGAGAAGGTGAGGGATATAGATTCTTGGAACAACTAAAGAATGTTTTTGACATATAGAGTTTCATGGGGAAACCTGGTTATTAAATATTTTTTATACAGGACTTCTCACACATAGTAATGCCATTAATGGGCTTTACTAAAAAGGAGGTGAAGTTTGTTTGGTTAGATTATTACAAGATTACCTTTCAGGGGCTAAAAAGAAGGTTGAAATCAGAAGCAGCACTGATACTTCTATACTAGGGAAAGAGCTACATGGGGTATTGTAACACTTCAAGTATTACATAGGTGAAATTTTTTATATAGGGGGTATAGTCATGGCGTATAGCTCTTAGCAGTTGAGGACTCTCAGGAGGAATTACCCAACATGTGATAATGAGTTAGCTATAGTTGTGCATGTATTGTGTTGTTAGAGACACTATTTACTAGGAGCTGATTTTGTTTCATACACAGGACTAAAAATCCTCACGTATATATTCACACATCACAATCTAAATTTGAGGCAGTGAAGGTGCGTAGAGTACCTTTAGTTGTTTGACTTCAAGATTTCCTCTATACCTGGTAAGGGAAATACAGTTACTAATGCACGGAGCAGTAGAGATCAGATAAATGTGGAGAAATAGGACAATAAAGAGTGGTAGATTATGGTGTTGTTCTTTGAGTTGCATTTTTAGGTGAAGGATAGTGAGGGTTAGACTTTCTTATCACCATTAGTTATAACCTCTACCATCCTAGATAGAGTGAGGATCAGGAAGCCCTCAGATTCTGAGGTCCTAGACCTATGAGAGAGTGTGAGATGTAAGGATCCACCTCATGGTTAGACAGTAGGAAAGGTTAAGATCCTATGTATATATATAATTGTTTGGGTTCCAGGGGATATACGCGAGGAGTTGATGTATAAGTTTCATGATTCAACTTGGGTGGTGCATCTTGGGGTCACTAAGATGTACCATGACTTGTACCATTAGTACTAGTAGCTATGTATGAAGTAGTAGGTAGCTGGTTTTATTACGAGGTGTTCCACTTGTCAACATGTGAAGGTAGAACAACAGTGACCATTTGGGATTTTAAATCTATTACCTTTTCCAAATTAGAAATGTGATGATTTCGTGATGTATTTCATGAATGGTTTACCCAGGTGACCTTGAGGTAATGATGATGTTTGTGTTGTTGTTGATAGAAGTATGAAGGTTTCTCATTTCTTGACAATCAATGAGATCATCATTGGTGACGATCTCAGAAGGTTGTATATATAAGAGGTAGTCCAACCTCATGGGGTACCTCATTCTATTGTTTCAGATAGGGACCCCCACTTTATGTCTTGTTTTTGGAAGTGTTTTCAGAGGTCATTGGGTACTGAGGTTCTCCTAATCACATCATTCCACCCTCATACTAATGGATAGTCAGAGCATACAATATAGGGTCTAGAGGAAATGATGCGAGCATGCATCCTGGATTTTGGGGGCTCTTGGGAGAAGCATACACCCCTGATTGATATTTCCTACAACAACAGTTATTAGACAATGATGCAGATATAACCTAGTGAGTATTTATATGGTAGGCCATTTCAATCCCCCATATGCGGGTTATAGGCAGGTGAGACAACTTTATTGGGACCACATCTCATGAAGGATATTTCTGAGTATTTCCTGTTGATTCAGAAGTGGATGTCTACAGTACAGTCTCATCATAATTATTTTGTCGATCGCTGTAGATGACCTATTGAGTTTGAGGTCAGAGATTGGGTTTTATTGTGTGTTTCACCAAGGTTGGGACATAATCATATCAAAAGATGGGGCAAGATTTCACTGTGGTATGTCAGACCATTCTAGATTCTACTAAGAGTTGGGTCGGTAGCCTACTGGTTTAAATTTCCTCAAAATTGTCGAGCCATGTCTAATTTCTTCCATGTATCTCTATTGTGCCACTGTCGCTCAGACCCATCTCATGATTTTCATCTCTAGGAGGGTGGGTTACAAGTAGATTCATCCATTAAGGAGAATATGATGCATATTGTTGATAAAAGAATAAAGGTTCTATGAGTCTAGTATGTTCTGCTAGTATGGGTGCTATGGTAGCACAACCATTTACAAGGTGATACTTGGGAGCGGATGGCAAATGTACGTGCTTATTGGGTAGATCTATTCCTAGATGAATCTTAATAATCCTTTAGAGAGAAATTCAAGGATGAATTTCTTTAAGGGGGTACGATTGTAAGAACCTCAGTTTTCATATGAGGTACAAATCCATTTATTTTTAGTTTAAATGATTTTTTATGGAATTAAATGTGTACCCCTTTTTGATCACGAGTGGTTAGGAGGTGTATGGGGCTCATTCGGAGTTCGAAACAAAGTTTTGGGCTGGATTTTCCCTAGAACATAGTTAATGAAAACCATGAAGTGTAGGTCGCACGGTTAAAGAAACTATGTGATATCAGGTAGTAGGGTCTATTTTTCCACATAATTAGATTATAGCATGTTGTAGCAGTTTCACGAATGTGCGGTAGTTCTATTGAAATTGAATAAATTTAATAGAGAATTATTGCATAGTTACTACATGGTTAGATAAACTGTGCAGGGTGACCATTTGAGTTCGCCTGGGTACTTGTAGAGACTACGTGAAATGACACCCAATTAGACAAACTGTGTTCCTAAACTGTGTGGCCCTGCTATGTGGGGTAAAATTACCAAAATTCCTAAAAAAAATTTTAATCCTAAAAACCCATCATCCCTCGAATCATTGCACTGTAGGTGGTCATTCTTGGGAACCCCCATAGATGAAAAATCTAGTATTTGAGATTGTTTCTTCAGCAGACCTCTGATCTAAACGTGGATTATCTCAACAGATCTACATCAATAGGGCCTACATTTATTTTTAGTCATTCTTGATTCTTCTAAAAATGAATTTCACTATTTGATTTTAGGATTTTATGACCTAATATCACATTTTTCATCTATACATCGGATTTATCCTAAAATTGGGTGAATTAGGGCTCAATATTAGATGATATCTCCACTATCAAGCCAAGGCAGATGGTCCGTACTTTGCTTTTGACATTTGATGATTTTTAGAGCAATCAGGCCTCCCGTACGACTTTCTAGTATGAAACTATTTTTGAGAGGGTTAATTTTAGTAGATGTAGTCAGACCTAGTGAGGATTCCCATAGGTTCTATTATGGTGCATTGGCACCTGTTACCCGAATTAAGGTCACCCATGGGGTGTGCCTATTGAAAATGACATAGATATTCCATGTATAATTGAATTAATGGCATAACTAGAATTGTTTACACGAGTGTGTATACTTGTTGGTTGTATTAAATTTCTTAATAAGAATTAATAGAAATTATGATCTTTGGTTTGGTAGACCCAAGTGAAAGTGATAAATGGTAATGGTGATAATATGTTTTGGTATACCTGTATGAGTTTTTTAAAATATATTGGAATACATGAGTGGGTATACTCATGTATTGTGTGACCATGTGGGTGGTTATACTCACTAAATGAATTTATATGGTTATAGGGGTGGTTATACCCTTATTAATATGTTTAATGACTTGTTTAAACTTGTTATTATTGAGTGGGTAAACCCATGGTGTATGATAAAATGGTTTATATGAGTGGGTATACCCATATGGAAATGAAATGGTTTATGTAAGTGGGTATACTCATATAAAAATGAAAAGGTTTATATGATTGGGTATACTCATATGGTTTAAATTGAATGAATAAATGATAGATTCCATGGACTACTCTCTGTGGATCTGGAATGCAGTAGTGGATGCCTAGGATTGATTCTGCGCCTTGATTCTTGATTCTATGAGATGCCTTGGGCCTTTCTATCATGTGGATCTGGCTTGCTTGGAATCACATAAGACATGTCAGTACACATTCTTCTAGGACTCCAACCATTGCCTAGATCGAGTTTCTATAAGGATTCCCATGGGACTCGACAATGATGACGTGGTCTTCTACACCATATATCTATCCCTTCATGGTCTACACATTATTATACTGCGAGGTCGTGGGATACCTGACTTCTTATTATGGAATGGTCATGGATTTGTGATACACTTCATTATAAGTCTACATTGTGGGTTACATGAGATGAGTGATTATATGGTAAGGCCATGAGACTTTTTTACTTGTTTATAGCTTCATTGATAGAAGCTAAAAAAATTTATAGGGATCCTTGAGAGGTTGTTGGTATTAATTGACCACAGTAGTTATATTCCATGGGTATTTACACTTACAGTACTATTTACTTACACTAGTTTAGCATGTTGCACATTAATTATTAGGGTTTTATAGACTTATTGGTGGTTACCTACTATGATGTTTATCTCACACCTTGTTTGGACATCCTTGGGCACCCAAATAGATTATATGGTTGCATGTGATGATAAGGGCAAGCGCCACAGTTCAGGTTGTGGATAGTTGCTTTGGAGTATGAGAGCACGAGACCAAGATGAGGCTTGCGATGATACTGGGATACCATTCTGGTATTCTTGTATTTTTTTGGAGACTTGTATCATATTTTATTGCTATGTACTACTATGGATGAATTAAAGAAACATGTATCATCTGCATCATTATATATGTGATGTTTTGAGATTTTGTATGTATTCCTACCTTGTATTGATTTTCAATTGACTAATTATTTATCCTCCTCCACTATTGATTATGTTTAAATTATACTGTGATAATATATTAATGAGGGCATAGTATCCCCAAATACTCACCTAGGACCTCTCTTCTAGTAGGAAGCATCAGACATTTGGGGAGATGCGCTTGAGGTCATGTAGAAAACTGGGTTCAGGGCACTGTTGAGTGGCATCCTGGTCTAGGATGTTAAATGGTATGTTATTAAATATCCAAAATACTTTCCTTTTATTGAATATATTATTATATCCCCTTTCACACTCATTAATCCTCCCATGATACTTTATTCACACCATTACCATGCCAAAATTTCATAGGGATTCGTTTCACTTTTATTGTTTTTCAATACATTATGCCTTTTATATACCAATTTCTAATGTTGGGATTTGATTTTACATGTCCATATTACATCCCATTTGATATCTATGTGATGAAATACCACTTTATCTATCATCAAACCATTTTTATAAATCTTTAAGTGACGTTGTTATGCTTCAAAAACTTTCACCGTGATCTTCCATGCCAAAACAATTGTGTGGTGAATACCATACCCATTTCCAATCAAGGTGTTCACATTTAAGAACATATATTTTTTGATTGGGGACTTACACATATTAGTTCCACCTTCCTTAATAGGGTAATAAATTATGATGATTAATGAACCCATGTTTTATGATCAATGTTGCACACTTAAGCATAATAATGAAATGAATATGATGGGTGCTCCCAGATAGAAGTCCAATGCATTGGGTAATGTTTAGTATCATGAAAATTAATGATGGAATATTGAGTGAACATGATTCCTTTATGGGACATTTTCCACCATGATGTCATGGAAGTTTTATCCTTGTCCTATGTTTTTTGATAAAGTGTTTTATGTTGTTTCCACATTTCCCATGTTATGATTTTCATGCTATATCAGGACTTATTATTCAAATTATTTTTATGCATCATTGATATTCCTATTGTATAACATGCATTATATTCCTCATGTTATTTATTGTTTATTCACTTACTGGGCTTTATATATAACCCCTTTCCTATGTTGGTCCCCAAGTTATCCTATGTAATTTTAAAAAGCCAAGAAATTTTAGAATCATGTAAAGAAAGTTCCCAATAATGTTGTTAAAACCCATGTTCAAAATGTTAGGTTATGTACCTAATTCCAAATGACACTAGACTACTCGATCATTTGGGTTGTATTAAGTGTAATTTTATGTAGTAAATAATCAATTAATGTATAAAAAAGTGAAGGGTTTTTATAGTTGGTATCATAAGAGAATTTTATTTATTTTTGGGATTAGGATTAAAAAACTCTACCTAAACTCTTCAGGATAAGACTAAGTACAAGATAACATCCCTAGATTTTGTTAAATATATATTAAGTGGTTTCTCAAGAAAATAAATCCCTACCTAGATACTATATGTGGATGTGGTTCTGGAATAGTTATACATAGGGGTAACAACTCTGAAAAGGTGTCTCAATCCTATCATGGTGTAACCTGGTACATAATAATGGGCCTTAGTGCACATCTAGTTTGACACTTCCATGGGATATAATTTGGTAAATTCCTTAGTTCGATATGAACCGTTATTAATGGAAAAAATTCCCATATGTTTTTATTTTGGAAAATAGATTATGAATAACATAGATTGAATATTAAAAATTCATAAGTTAAGGAATAAATTTCATTTAAAAGTTATCCCTTTATTGTTCTAGGTTTCCCATTTTTGTGTTTAGCAGTTTAAAATTAAGAATACCTTATTTTCCCTTTTTCCTAAAAAATAGTAATAAATTGGAGGAATCAAGTAAATTAAAAATGTGAATGGAAATGTGGGAACTTCCCAAATTTGATTCATAACATGATGAGACATCAAGTTGGACATCTTTTTTTTCCAAACTAGCTATAAAAAATAAAAATTAAAAACTGGAATTTTTTTGAATGCCTAAGGTCTTCAATGAAGTGTAAGATGACATCTCAAGGATGTTCATGTTGTAATGTTGATAAGGGAATTAAGACCTAATTTTCTTTTGTGTAAAACATAACCATGGTAAATGACACAAAGGGACTCGGAAATGTTTTATGTGTAGGAATATAGAGAATAAAGTATGAAATTTCCATAAAAAATGGATAATGTGATGGATGAAAATAGTATTCATTATAAGGACCCTTATACAGTTATTTTTCATGAATTGGGAGAATTTGGGCATTATCTAAGAAAATTCTCTACTCCAATAATTGAGAAGCAAGATGGGAATAAATAATATCCCTGATCAAGGGAACAAGGAATTTCCTATGATAAGAAGGATCATGATGACTAAATTACATATAGTGTTTGTCATGTTGTATTTTCATTAATTACCTATGAGTATTCCTATAACTTTTCTAGGAACATCAAGTCACCACAGAAAATGATTTGAAGAAAACATCTATGATTACATATAATATGTTGATGTTTAGAGGAATGTTCTTCTTAAAAACATTATCATTCTTTTTTAGTGTCATTTGATTTTATCCTAGGCTTTCCTTTTATAAAGACAATATAAATCACTATGAGAAGGAACTCACCCTACGTACCATGAATCTCCATTTGATTCTATAAAAGTTCAAGGAGGTGGATGAATCTTATTTAGTATCAACATTATTTAACTATAATAAAGTGTATATATATTAGATTTTTTGGACTATATAAGGACCCATGCTATAGAAATCATTTAAGTGTAAATATAAGGGTTTATGTATGGTTATTTTAGACTTATGTTATAGAAGTGTTTTATAAATGAAATTATGGATATATGAATCGTAAAACATCTATGGTTTTTCTATAGTTTTGTTTGTTCTTTAGTTACTTTAAATTTAAAATTAATAGTACTAATAACCTATAACACTGATATAGTTATAAAGTGATATTTTAGAAAACACATGATATGTGGATTGATAACCCTTAATAGGTCGTTGATTTTAGGTTAAACCTAACATGTATTGGGATGATATTTTTAAGGATAATCATTGTCTAAAAGCATTGATAAAACCTTTAATGATTAATATGATGTAATTTTAGTATTATATTTATTTGGAAACATATTACAGGATCAAATATTTTTTATGTTGAGGTGATTAATGATAATCTATAAGATATTTTATTTGGTTAAGATATATATATCATCATGAGGATTATTTGAGATGAACAATATTTTGATTTTTGTTTTCTAAGATAAAGGGTATGAGACAACCTTTAGGGGTAAAAACTCTTTAATTTTGAGGATATTAGTGTTATATATGGGTATTTATTTAAGGAATGATCTATATTAATGCTTTGGTAATATTGTTTCAATTTGGGAAATTATTATTTTAATGAATTATCATACATTACACTATCCATTTTGGATTTAGTACAATAAAATAAGAATATAATGTTATTCTTTGGTGTATTATGTGACCCTTTATAAGTTTATAGTGCTTGAAAAAAAATTCTTGTGTTCTCATCATTTGGAGAATGATATGATTATAGAGTAAATTAATTATACATTTCATGAAATTATATTTCCTTATATTAATAGTTTATATGAAAAATTAATTCCCTATCTCAAAGAAAATAATCTTTAATTTTTTTTCTTCATATTATGGTTACTTTGGAATAATTGATATTCATTTTATCATTCCCAGATTTATGGTATTGTGGTCATTGAACTTATCTAAACCACGTTCTCTTTTAAACTCAACTGGTACATTGGTGTTATTTTTACCTTTAATTTTCATGTCTTCACTTCCCACTACATTTTTCCAACATGGAAACCTACTTATTCGATGAATTTCATACGTCCATTTCTCACTGTTCAAGAAGATGTTTTATTAAGCTTTTTTACGATGTGGATTTTACATAAAGATATTTTATATTATAAAAATTTTTCTTACCGAGTCTAATTTTCAATTTTGATTATATAATTTAATAAAGGTGTGAATAATGTAACCCCAAAGTTTTAAAAAAAACTATGTTCGATAGAATATGTGATACACAACGATGAACCCAAAGAAACCATAATTATTTAATCAAGGCCATTATAAAATAGCCATTATATTATTGGGTATGAATATAAAAAAATATATTATGAAATATATATATATATATATGTGATAAATATATTGACACATGATTATTAAACAATAAATCAATTTTTGGTAATGTAATTTTGTCCATCAATAAAATGTTCTTTCTTCAAACATGATTTTTATTTCTTTTTATAAATATTTTAATTATTTAAAAGAAAATTTAGGTAATTTATTTGATAATGTAAACTCCATTTTTTATCATCATACCAAAATTAACTAAGGGTAAATTTTTTGGTTATTTTTATAAAATATAGATTTTTTAATGAATAGTGAAAAATAACATTTTTATATGAAATTGTAATTTCCTTTCAAAAATGAATTAATTTAAAAGTAAAATTATTATTTCTATTTTATTTAAAGGTATTATAATTATTATTTATATATATTAAATTCAATTAATCATATTTATACTTGAATTTTAATACAAATTTGTTTTTAGGATCAAATGACATATTTTTCTAAGAACTTTTTTTAAATGCATAATGTATCTCCGCTATAATTAATTAAAATAAAAACTAATAAGAAATTATTTAAATGAAATTATTAGTCTAAATATCTATTTTTAGGAATTTTAATTCAATGAATTAATATTACTAGAAATATAGTTGAAATAAAATCATATTTCCCTTAAAAATGCATTTTTTGAAAAATTGCATTCTATCGTGTTTACACATTTTATATTAAATCCAATTCATTATCTTATAAGAATTTATTTTTATGAAATTTATTACATATTAAAAATCATCATAATTTATATTTGGTAATAATTTCAACTTATTTTGTGTACAATATGAATAGTTAATGTTGAATATATTAAGTAACATTGTGAAATGAAAATATGTTAATTAAGTGTAAAAGTAATTCAACAAAGACTAGAAAAAATATAACCCCAATAGTATGAATATTTATTTTTTATTTTAAATGAAATAAATATTATATTATATTTATTATCTCTTTAATTCATAAATGATTAAGAAAACAGTTTGATAAAAAATATATTTTGATAAGATAGAACAAAAATAGTATTTTTTAGTAATAAAAATTTCAATTAATACATTACTTTTGGTGAATTAATTTATTATTTTTAATAATAAAAATTTTAAAGAAATATTATTATTAAATATTTTGTGTTAAATATAAATAATCATATTATTTTTAGGAAGTTAAATGTAATTTTTAAAAGGATCAAAAAAATATTATCAAAAAACAGAACATTTTCAATTAATGTTGGTTATTATATTGAAATTAAAAATTAAAATATTTATAATTTATTTAGATAAAATTAATATTTTTTTGGAATAATAATATCGAAATTATTTAATGGTAAATTTTTTATAATTCTCCATGACTTCATAATTTTCAGGTAAAATTAAATACCATATAAATATACATTGTGTATTATGACATTATAATGACATAGATGTGAATTAAAAAATACTATAAATGGGATAAAAAACCATATATATTTTTTACCATTAAAATAGTCTTATTTGATGTTTATCTGATTTATTTTATAAATCCATTATGAATCCTAAAAAACTTGTAATATATTTTAAGGTTTTAAAATAAATTACTAAAGAGTAAGACTCACCTCCACATAATCAAGAACATTATTTTATTATTTTTGAACCCTAGTATTATAAAATAATAATAACCACTCCCGTTTTTTTAAAATATGGGAAAACCCTTACGATGGATTATGGTTTTAGTTATTTTATTAAATTGAGTCCAAAACCTAAATAATAAAGAAATCCCACTATCTTTTTATATAAACCCAACCATACTCCCATTTCTCTTCACTAAAAATCTATAGATCATGTCAAAAACAATACCTACACCTTATAGATACCCCCATGTATTCTTAAACTAGTAATATTACCTAACCAATCATTTAGGATCACACACTCTTGTAAGGGACATTCATCTCCTTTTTTCAATTGAGGCGCCTTATTTGTAATTCTTATTCTTAATTAAAATTATTTATAATGAAATTTATTTATAAAAATTTAATTACCCTATAATTTATTCTATTTTAATTAGATATCATATATCCTCTATCATTTTTTCCTTTATCTAAGCTGTTACTAGGTCTCAATTTTGCAAGTGATCTCTTCCCATTTCCACTTAAACACTTATTTTAAGATTTGTCTCTTGATTTTATTTTTCTTAAGTGGGGATATGTTATTATATATATCCATTAAATTAAATTGGATTTATTAATTATTATATCCTATTTTCACACTCATTACGCCTCACGGGATCCATTGTGTATACCCATCACTATACCTAAATTTAGCAAGGGATCCTCTACTCTTCTTTTTATTCGAGAACTTATATAATGTTATGATTATTAATATCCATTTCTTATGTTGGGGTATGTTATTCCATATGAAAAATACCTTAATCTTTATGTATACTTGATGAGATCCACTCTAACTCTCATAAAGACACACATTATCCTTTACGTACACCCGTTACCATACTGAAGTTTTGTAGTGACACTTTTCTCTATTCAAGTTTCTTCATTACCTTATGCCTTCTATTTCAAAATGACTTATGTTGGGATATTATTTTCCATTTCCATATTAATAACCATTTGAGTTATATGTAATGATATACCCATTTCCCTCTCATAAACCCATTTTTATGAATCTTTGAGTGACATCGTCATGTTTTCGATATTTCATTCAGATCTTCTAAGACAAACCAATTTTGTGGTGAATACCATACCAATTTCCTATAAAATTGTGTTCAAATTTGTTCTCATATAATTTTTTATGGAAGATTTAAAGTTTTTTATTACATAATCTTTAATCTTGAAGTAAATTATAATGATGAATGAATCCATGTTTTATGATCTATGTGTTACACTTAAGAATGAGAATGAAATTAATATTTTGGGTGTGCCAAGATAGAACTCTAATGCATAGGGTAATGTTTAGTATCATGATACGTCATGTTGGGATTGGGGTGAAACTAATTATTTTATGGGAACATTTCCACCATGATTTATTTTCAGGTTTATCCTTGACCTATGTTTATGATGAAGTATTTTAAGTTGTTTCCATATTTCAAATGTTATGTTTATTATGTTATATCAAGCCTTATTATTCATGTTCCTTTTTTGACTAACTGATATGACTGTTGTATAAAATGTATTATATTTTCATTTTATGTATTTTTTTATTCCCTTACTAAGATTTATATCTCACCGCTTTCTTATGTATTTTCAAAGATTATCCTATGTAGTTTTAAGAATACATCGAAATTTAGAATCATGTTAAGGAAGTTTTCAATAATGTTATTGTACACCACGTTCAAAATGTTATATCATGTACCTAATTCCCAAAGAAACAATACTTCTCAATATTTTGGATTGTATTAAGTGTAATTTAATGTATTAAATCATGAAATAATATTTAATAAATAGAATGATTATTATAATTCCTTTAACGAATTTTCAGGATTTCTACAAAAAAATATTGATGTTGAATTTAAGATTGATCAATATCCTTTAAACCTCCATCAAATTTTATTGAAAAAAATTTAGATATTTTTTATTCTTTGAAAATATTTCATCAATAATGATATTTTAAATCATATCAACTTCAATAAATATCATAAAATAATCAATTTATTTTAGAAAGTTTTATTTTTACTCTATATGGATAGGTTCCTTATGAATAGAATATTGAACATTTTTATTCAAAATTTTAATTTCCATCCTCAACATTGAGATATTTGATATAAGTTCCTCAAATTATATCTCCAAAAAAATCCATATTAGTTTCATCATCCCTAATTCATTTCTAAATAAATCACTTGTGAATTGTACTTTAGTCACAATAATAACTAGAATCTGTTAATCTATATCACTTGAAGCCTCAAAATTTACACATCTACCACCATATTCACCCAATTTATACATGGATAAGAAATTATCTATTTATATTTATATTAATTATATTCCTTATCTTTTGAGGAAAAATTTAAAATTTCATTTTTAATAGTTTTTTTATTGTAGAGTCTTATAGGTCATTCTTATTCTCCAACCCGAGATTCTATTTATTTTAATCATTAGATGTTTTACAGTAAAATTTTCAATGGATCCACCTAAAACCAACTATTGGAAGATTCCCCTTCATTTTTCTATAGTATATTGTCATATTTATAGTGATAATAGAAATAATTTTATCAAAAACAATATCATCATTTGAATATAAATCTGAATATCCAATATTACCTTCATCTAACATCTTATTATACATATCCTTCATTTAGGAAAAAAATCACTCGATTTTTCAATAATGTTCTTATTTTTTAACATAATTCATTTCCTTACATCATAGAAATTGTTTAGGTTTTTAAAGTCACCAATAGGAATTCATCTTGTATCGGCATCATTAAAATATAATACTATAGCATCAAACCTATTATGTAAAATTTGAAGTGCATTCTCAGAAAATATTGAGTCCTACAAATTATCACCATAAAAATGTCTATTATTACGATATCATTCACTACTATCACAGGATAATATATAGTTTAATTTTCCAATATCATGATATTATCATAAATTATATTCCAAATATATAGTTTAGTTTATTTAACAATGAGTTTACTATATAATCATAATTTAAAATATCCTATAAGTATTTCGATGTCTTAATATTTTTCACTATAAGAAATTATTTCCTTGAAAAATATAAAAGAATTATATTTATAGAATCACTTTCACTTTGAAGATTCAAATTATATTATAATATCATAGAATAATTCGTAGATCATAGTGTAAACCCATCAATTTCCACATCTAAAAAATAAAAATGGACAGAAAAAAATTTATGGTAGAATCCAACCCTCCTAGATGCATAAATGGATTCCGTAAAAACTGGTAATCTCTCAATGTTAGCTAACTTGTGGATATATAGACTAATCAATATAAATTAACCAAATTAAACTCTAACCAAGGATAATATCCAATAATACAAACTTCATATTAAGGGAACCATGACATTAATTCAACTTGAAAGGCACCCAAATATTTTTTTGTTAATCGCATAGTGGGGGTGAATTAGTGATTTAAAAAATCATTTATATTTACATCATGAAAAAACCATAACTACTAGATAAAGTGATTATGAATTACTATCAAATATACACACACATAGAAATCATGAGATTTATAAGTTTTACCTCTCAAAATGAGAATGTTAATCCTTGGTATAATATATATTTAACTGAGACTATAAAACCCACTTAAATAAAAATATAGATTATAATGAGCATATATTATGAATCACTCATGTTATATAAGTATCATAATTATATATTTCTTCAGAAACTATTATAATAACAAACTGATTTGGTTTTTATTCATCATTTTTAATCGATGAAAAAAATATTTATCATTGTATAAATACATTATATCATCCTTAAAATGAGTTTTCAACTAATGTGAATAATAAATTTCACTCCACTAAGGATACATGCTTTATTTAAAAATGATAAAAATGGAGAAAAATTAAAATTTCTCATCTTCGTCAACTATATGAAGATATATCTTTAATAAATTTGAACTCTATAAAGGATCAAATGAACTCTATGTGATTTTTATCTATTATGATCATTCATATTAAATCTCTTTCATATGATATTTTCATTTCATATGAATTTAATTTTATATAAAATATTTTTTATACAAAATACTAATGAAATTTATATATTGAATTAGTTTCTTAAGAAACTATAATTTTTATAAGAAATATTATTTCATATAAATATTTATTATCATAAAAAATTGTATTCTATAATAAGATATCATTATTTTAGAAAAATATTCCCTTAATGTTAAATTCTTTTAAATTATTTTTGGATTCCATTCATACAAAGCTACTGAAAATTTTGAAATAAACTATGAGGTTCCATGTCTTTGAAAATTTCATATCAAAAAATATGCTGCAATACTCGAGTATTTCAAAATACTATAATGGATTTTTATAAATATTATAAAAATTATAAAAACTAACTTCAAAAACTTCAAAAACTTTTTAAACTTAAAATTACGTTCACCTCAAATTAATCACCAAGACTCATTGGAGTTTGATCATGATTTATGTGTTGAAAAAAGGAAACACAATAATAAGAACAATATAAAAATTCTCTAATATAAATAATTTATTCTAGAGAAAATAAAACTTATCATATAATTATTTGTTAGATAAAAAGTCTCTCCATTCACTCATCATCTTTGAAAACTCTCTTAGGTCAACAAAAAATATATGTATTTCTCTTTAAATTTTTATGGTTGTGGCATGCTGTATCGGTTACATCATGTAGTATTTTGGATTTTTTTAAACTCTTACATGAATGGTCATCATGGAATGTCCATGGATTTATTGGTATGGTTACCAGGATATCTAGTATGGTGGTTCTTGGTATGTGGGGTCATTTTGTTAGGGTGCTCAAGTCCCGTCATGGCGTCTTTGAGGTCAATTTTCTTGGCTATAAAAATTCAAGGGTCATTTAAACATAGTTTACATGTTTTTTAATGACCATTACTCAATTATATCATATTAATATATTTTAAAAGAATTAAATTGTGATAATTATTAGTATATTACAATAGATATATTGAAATTTTCATTAGATAGACCCTTTATAAAGTAACAATTATCTATCGCTACATAAAACCATAAATTTATGAGTCCTTTATAAATTCAGTAACCAATTTTAATTATTCATTATTTCTACTTTTTCCTTCAATCCCTAGGTATCAGTGGGATATATTTGGATGAATTTTGGCTAGTAAATTTGTTCATAGGCCTTTTCATTAAGTAGTGGCTACCTTCGACTCATGGAAACTCTCCTTTCATTCTTTTAGGTTATTATTCTCATTAATTAATTTTCCATGATATAGAAATTATATTTCTAAAGATCCTACAATTTTATACATATTTTCTGAATAATTACTTTTTGATGATGGGTCAAGAATTTTTTATTCCACAAGATGTTTTTATCAGTGTTTTTTATAATTTTTTCTGTCTTTATTTGATAAAAACAAAAGTATCATATCGATGTATGGTATTTTTGAATTATCATAATTCTATATGTTGGTGTTGGATTATCAAGATAAATATTAAATGGATGAATTTATAAGTTATAACATAATCATGATAATAAATCTAAATTATTAATTGGACAAACAAATATGGTGATGAGATTTCTTTTTATTAAGCCTAAATTTATAAAAGTCTCCTCATGTGATTAAATGGATATTCTGGAACATGATTGTTGTGATTATTGTTATTTAATAGCATAATTGAAATACTAAAAGTGGTTAAATAAAATTAGTGTAGTTAAAAAATATATAAAATAATTATGAATATGATTTAAATTTAACAGACCATTTATAATGTTTCTTAACATGAAAGTATTTCTTTTAACATACTCATTTGTTAATTCTATCAACCATTAGATGAAATTATATATTTATATATTTTCTAAAATTTTCTAATTATGAATCAATTAATTCAATATGGTAATATAATTTTTTTATTATAAGAAAATGTTCTTAGTTATTTTTTTGGATAGATTTTTTTTTTCTATAAGCTTGTATGTGTTGAATGTATAACACTGGTTTCTCCTTGAGTTTTTCAAATAGAAAATTTGATTAAATGATAATTAAATATACATATCACAGATAAAATTAGGAGCATTGATTTGAAATCTGGAATGGTTGGTTTTAAATGAAATATATATGATATGCTACCAGGTTTTTGGTAGTGGATTTAGGATAGTGATAGTATAATAGTATGGATGACGTGGAAAAGTGTTAGAAATGATTTATGGATGGTTTTTACATAGTGGTATCCTTACAAGATAGATATTTTTATTATTAATAAAATATAGTTATAATTTATTCATGCTACAATTTTCGTATTTCCTTGAAGAATATTTATTCTATGAGATGGGTATGGTTTATTTTTATATTAACTAGGATTACAGAATATAAAATGAATTATACATGAAACCATGAGAACATGTGTTGATGTCTTAAATGACTAAGTGAAATAAAAATTGATATTTGTTTGGAATAATTTTTCTAAGAACATGGTTGGGAGATATAGAATTGAAAATTATATTGTGAAATTCCTTATTTGTTATTGTTATGAAATATTTTACCCAAAATTGAAAGTGCAATATTATAATTAGAATAGTAATTTTTAAACTACTAAATGAATAATGATGATGTCTATTTGAATCTTGTTTACTTCATATAAAAATAAAATTAAAATACTGGAAATGGATTTTGGGTGTTCAAATAGGATGTTAGAGATAGATTTATTTCGGGATAAGATAGTTTCCCTTAGAGATGTTTTCATCAATACTGTTATTTTTTTCAAATTTCTTTAAACTATACCAACTAATTCTATTATGAAGATTATTAACATTTTAGCATTGGGTTTCACTGATCTTCATAATATCAAATTTCTAAAGGATTCTCATGACTAACTACTCTATATTCATACACTCCCATAAATATGTGGATATGTCACGTGGACATCTTTGAGTTTGGGTGGATTATGGGATAAGTTATATACTCATACATACTGAAATACTTCTTAGCTATGACATACATATAAATTAGGGTTGTGGAAACTTATTCTTAAAGAATATATATGTATTACATGTCAATTTATTCAACAGCTATAATGTCTTATGTTGTAGTTTATATTTACATAGGGTTGTAATATTGTTTTTCAATGTGACTATAGGGATGTGATGATGATGATGTGGCCATGGTAGGAATGGAAATATCTGAATTATAAGATAATGATGAGGCTATTATGTGATTCATGATTATAAATATAAATTATAGAGGTTAAGGTAGGACCAAGACATATGGAATTAGATAAAGGGTGACAACTTTAGTTAGGAAAGTGTAAGAATGGTATTTTTAATAGATGAGGTTGTTATGGTGTTTTCACAATTATTCATTACATTTTGAGTGATCCTTAGTGAGTAAAGTATATTTTTCACCTAATTTAGGTAATGATTTGATCTTTCTACCTATTCATTATCATCTTCTATGATTATTCCACATTTTCCTAAGAGGTTTTATGGAGGATCATATTGAGTATAACTATATTATCCCCCATATATACATAAATATATTTCTAGGTATGTGGGAGTTCTTTGGCGATAGAGGTGGGCATTAATATTTCATAACATTGGTGCATGAGCTACTTGTGTTCATGGTCACTTCCTAGGATATCTTCACTATATTTTTAGTCCTTAATCCTTTTATAAAATTTCATTATTAAGTTTTGATTTTTAATCAATTAATGTGATGGCGTTGATTGTGGTTTATTTTATTAAACATGGGATAAATTGAGGTTATTTAATCCAATATGTATGAATTTATGCACATGGTTTTAATCATGAACCCATTTTTTGGATTTAAGCTTCATGGTTCACTCATACATTCACTACCAACTGAGGAGGGTATAGTGGTGTTGGGTTATGACATGTAGAGTATTTAAAAATAATAATTTCCACTGTTGATTATCATTTCCCGTTTAAAATTTTATTTTTTCCTTCTATTCATAAAATATATTTCCTTTATATATTACATATTTCTGACATTAATACCATTATTAAATTGAGTTTTACTCTAGGTAAAAATTTTACCATTCCCAATTAAGATATATTTTTTTACTTTTCTTATCCCTGAAAAGAATTTTTATAATTAATTGGGTTGTAGAATTGTAACATCTGGAATTGAGTTCCATAGATTGGTTCATTTATCCTATCAGTTAAATGACATCAAGCACATCATCCAATACATTAGATGGTGGTGACTAGTAGTGAGGGTCTAACATTGATCACGGGGAGAGTATACCCTCCTTAAAAAGTAACACAATAGAGTAAATAAACAAACAATAGTCTCTTGAAAAATGAAACTGAATTACATAACTAAAATATAATGATATCACATGCTGAAACAAAATATGAATACAATATCAATAAAAAAATATAGATATTTCATGTAATAATAAATGTTATGTGTAAAAATGAAAAACCAAAAATAAAGGAACAAACAACTCACTAGTGTTTCATGATACCATGTCTGGATCCCTCATCCATACACTATCCCAAATATACCATCTAATATAAGGATCATTCCTTTATCATGTACTATTGATATGAATTCTATTCGGGTAACGGTTAGGTAGCTTGAGTAGGGTGTGAGTACAATACAGATGGATACCACCAACAAAATCTAAAAAATATCCAATCAACAAAAATTTATTATTTTCTATAAATAATAATGTAAAATAAATAAGGTAAACATTTATATGTTATATTATTATTTATTTAAACACATAAACCCTCGACTTTCCCAGGACACTCAAATTATATATACCTTCTTCTTCCGATGCCAAACTCCAAACCATAACACATTGGGAATTCACAATTCATTATGACACATGGTATTTCATTATCCATTTCATTCCATTTCATATCACGGTCATTAATAACCATAGTCTATTGCTAATATCATGGGAATATAACATCATGTCTAACACCCCATGGGTATTTAGAGACTATTTCCCAATCCCATACCTCAATTTCACATGGGTATTTTTAAACTCAATCCATATCCCAAACTTTATATCACTTATAGGTTTTTGGATTCTTTTTCTTTGCCCCAATCATCAAAGTCACATATGGGTTTTTGATGTCTCGGTCTCTATCCCGAATCATTTATCACATATGCATATTTGGATCCCCAGTCCCTATTTGAAAATAATTTATCATATATTGGTATTTTGATCCAAGTTCCTATCTAACTCTCGTATATCAAATATCACACATAAATCACATATATCACATCAATCCAAATTAATCAACATTAAATCTATTATAAAATTTCACATCATTTTATAAAATTTCAACTATAAAAATAAATCATGGTTCAATAGTTTGGTCACATGGAGTAATATTAGAAACGCTTCATTGAACGAATTTGAAATATTCAAATCATATAACCCATTAACCCATTAAGAAAAAGTCAACAATATCATAATTCACATTTTCAATTAATTTGTAATTACATTAATTGAATAATTACACAATCACAATTTCCCATCAATTAACCAATCACCAAATTAAATTAATAAATTGAACTACTAATTATTCCAATTTTACCAGTTTTATAATCACAATTTTCAAACTCAATTTTACGATGTTTAAATATTCTAATATTCACATGGAAAATCATTAAATAAATTCCTTAAATTAATTAATAAGTTTATTTATACAATTCAAGATACAATTTTCAAAAAATATAATTAAATTTGAACAATACATAAATTAAATTGTAATCCAAGACTATGGGAATTTAATTTAGAACACCTAACTCAAAATCATTCATAAATTCTCACGAAAATAAATCCCAAATTAGATCGGAACAACCATGATCATGATGAAGAATGATATCTAGATCCAAAACATATATCCAAGATCCAAAGAATCATGTTCCATCAAACCTAGATCTAAAACCACAACTAAGGGAGGAAAACCATCCCCCTTTTATCTTTAAATATATATGGGTGATAGAGAAACCTAATCGGGAAGAAATCACTTAACCTGAGAGGTTCACATCTATCAATACGGACATCGATTCATAATGAATGGTGTTTGCGAGGCCTTGGATTTTTTCTAAAAGCCTCAAAAATGAGATTAATGGGTTAGGGTTTAGTTGGGTGGACTTTGGGTGATGTATGGGGGGTTCGTGGAATTCTAAAAACCAATTTTGGATTAATTAGTCCTCTGTGCGTTGTTTTCTGGGTAGGGGTGCACATTTTTCCAATCTGTTCCCCTAATTGTGTATCTCTTCTATATGGGTGAATGATTACCCCTAATAGGGAAAAAGTTTTGAAAACCCTTCTTCCAAATATGAAATACCTATCTATGAAGGGTTGTACAATATTCTGTGGTAGGTAAAAAGGTTTTAGAAAACCATTCTCTACCAATGCACTGCCCAAAACCTCACTAAAAAAATTCACCCAAACACACCTAAGATAAAAACCAACCAAGATATAATCAAAACAAAGAAAAATAGAACCTATAAAGGATCTCAAGATATCTATAGAAATGGTAGGGATCTAATAATCTATTTACCTTATAACAACTCATCCTTGATATGTACTCCCAAGTATCTCTATGATTATGAGGTGAAAATAACTGGACACTGAGCCCATACAACATCTTCTCTTTCCCATGTTTTCTCCCGATCATGTCCATGTTTCCAAAATAAATGAACTATTATCATAGTATTTCCCCAAAACACTTTCTTACTGTGGTCCATCACACATATCAGAGGCTCCTCAAAGGACGCGTTATTCTTAAGATAAAAAACATCCACATTGATCCCATGAGAAGTGTTGGGGTGAGATCATCAAATCTATGACACAAGAAAGAAATCATGCATAGAATTATACATATATATAAGAGACAATTGGTATGAAACCTACCAGATTCTCTCCACAACCTCAAATGTTCCAAAAACATGGGTGCCAACTTTCCCTATCCTTAAATCCTATAGTGACCCAATCCAGGTGACACTCAAAGGAACACAAGATCAACATCTATAAGCCCTAGTTGTCATTGATGTATATCATCATATGAATTTCGAATTCTCTGGGCCATATCCAAAAGTTTCTAAATAAAAAAACTTACATTAAATTCTCCTACATAATACTCAATCCCAACATCTCTAACTGACCATCCTCTATCCAACATAGAGGTGATCTTCATAGCCTACCATAAAGAGCCTCATATGGATCCATTATTATATCTTTTTGATAATTATTATTATGGGAGAACTCAACGAGGTCTAGTTGATTCTCTCTAGAACCACAAAAGGTAAGAACACACAGTCATAGAATATCCTCATAAACCTGTAATGTACACTAGGACTTCCCATCTGTCTTTTGGTGGAAAGAAATAATCAGTAAAACCTGTGTACCAAGAACCATTTACAAGCCCTTCCAGAATCATTAATTAAAGCATGAATCATGGAATGAAACAATACTATATGGAACCATGTGAAAATAGAATATCTATTTAACATATAAATATCCCAACTGGTCTACTTATAATGTTTCCCATATAGGCAAGAATTTCACTGCCATTGTCAAACAGTCCAAAATCACCCAAATAGAGTACTTCTTCAAAGGAATCCTTATGAGATCCACCATAAAATCCATGTATACACCATTATAGTTCAATTATGGAATGAGAAATGGATGTAGTAAACCACAAATTCATTGATTCTTGGACTTTACCTATTGAAAGGTATAACATTATGTCATGAACCATGATCTCCCCTTTTTTATTCCTAGCAACCAAAATAGTAATCCTAGGTCATGGTACATTTTAGTCTCACCTGGATGCACCTCCCACATCGAGAAATGAAATTAAATCATCATATCCTCTCAGATAATTGTAGGAGAAACAACACACATCATGACATAGATGAACTCATCTTGATTTATGGTCCAATATGAAGGTGACTCCCCACCTTTATGATTTCCCTCAAGGTCAAACATTGTAGATCTTTATACTGAATCTACTTAATCTAACTCAAAATCATATACTCTTCTAGAAAAGATATAAGAGGCATATTCTCCTTAACCTTCAGAACTAGAACATAGATCTCATTCGGTAAAGTCATTATTTTCCACTCAGCACTATACTCTTGAATTGGTTTAGTCTGTGTTTTCCTACTTAAAGCATCAGTAGCACTATTTCTATAACCATGATTATATGTTAGATCAATGTCAAATGAATGCATATACTCAACCAATATCCACTGCCAAGGATTCACATCTCATTTATTGCAATCTGTATATATTGTAAAATTCTCACCCAATAGATAATGCTACCAACACTTCAAATCATAAACCACTATAGATAATTCAAGGTCATGCATAGGTTAGTTTCATTCATGTGTCCATAACTTCCAAGACCAATATGACACTACTCAATATCCCTACATAAAAACTGCTCCATGATCGACCCTAGAATCATCACAGAACACCTTATACTCATCACATGGCCTAAATAGGATGAATATTAGTGATTTATTCAAATTATTATTCATGTAATGGAAATAATTCTCAAATTATATAGGACATTAAAAGTTTATCAACTTCTTGGATAAGCTCTAAAGATTCTCTTCCAATGAGGAAAAGTCACAGATGAACCTCAAATAATAGCATGATAACCCTAGAAATCTATAGATATCTGAAACATTTTTCTGATGCTCTCATGAAACCACTGCTTAAACACTCTTTATGTCCACTAACACACCTTCCCATGAGATAATGTGGTGTAAGGAATTGACCTGATCAATCCAAAACAGATATATAGATATCTTATCATATAAAGAATTCTATATCAGTGTAACTAGGAAGGTTTCAATATATTTGGATTGATCGTGATGTGTATTTGAGTACAACAAGATTTCATCCACAAACACTACCAAAAGATGATTCAGGTATGGGTTTATGATTCTATTCATCAAGTCCATAAACAATTTTGTTGCATTCTTCAACCTGAATGGCATTACTGCATACTCAAAAAGGACACAACTTCTTTTGAAAGTAGTCCTAGGTATATCAATAGGTCGAAGACTCAACTCATTATACCCTGATCTCATGTCTATCTTAATGAATAAAAACACATCTCAACTAGCTATATAGGTCCCCAACTTGTGGAATATGATACTAGTTATTCACATTCATCTGATTCAAATTTTGGTAATCAACACATAAGAAAATAGTTTCCTCAGTATTATAAGAAAAAAATACTGAAGAAACCCAAGTATATGAACTTGTATGGATAAACCCCTTATCCGTAAACTCTTCTAGTTGAGTCTTAATCTCTTGAATCTATGTTTGTGTCAGTCTGTATAGTAGAATATAAACTGGATCAGATCCAAACCTGAGCTCAATTGTAATGTTTATATCTCTATCAGGCCATAGTCCTGCTAATTCCTCATAAAACATATCCTAGAACCTTCCCAAAAAATATGGAAATACATCAATCTTTTAACCCACATAATCCTAAAAATAACTCACAGCTTGGGCAGTGAGCTCTAACATTTGCTGATTTATTGTCCATACATGTCAACAAAGATATCACACTCTCTAGGGTGAATATATTTTCACCCACTAGAGATGTAAAAGTTAATCTCATGTAGTAGCAATCTATGTGGGATCATTATTTTTTAACCAATCCATACCCATAAATAGGTTGAATCCTAAAAAATCAAAAATATAAATATCCCAAAGGAATCAACACTACCCAACCTTGAGAGAACCCCCTTTTCACCAAAATATGTCTCTTGATATTACTCCCAAAGGTGTATCTATCATCATCACCCACTCACAATCTCCAACCCCAAGATGAATCAATTCACAAGTTTAGAATATATTAAATAATGAGAGGAACTAGTATTAAATAACGCACTTCAAAGTGTAGAATATACATGAATAATAACACTAACTATCAACAATACAACCTTGCAATCCACAAGTGTTGGATGAACTACTTGCAATTGCCTTGACCCTATTCCCTATGTTATAACCAAAGTCCTATAAGTTGCACCACTATGCTGATATGGGTGGTCCTTCTTAGAAGAACCACAGAAATTACCTCTACCTCCAGTTCTAGTAGAAATAGAGCTGCCAAAATGATATGATGTTGAAGATAAAATTTACGTGCCCTTGTTCTTCCTAGCTACCGCGTCATTAATAGTCAATTACAGGTTTATCCAGAATTTCTATAGATGTCACATCCAGCCACAATATCAGTAATATTTCAGTGGTTGGGGAAAATGTCAACGGATGTTACCCAACCCCCCCCCCCCCCACTGGTGGAAAGGAATTATGGCAATGTCCTGATTAAATGACCCTTACCTATGGACACTCTTCTTTCAAAATATTTGGTCTGTATTCTCATAAATATGTATCCTACCCTCAGAAGATATGCATCCTAATCGTCTAGTAGAAACCAATTTTCCTCTACTAGAATATTCCTTTAGGTTACCCTCATATATGAGTACCTCATCTACCACATATAAGAAAATTTCGTCTGAAATATATTATATTTGGACTTAATCTCATATTTAATCCCATCCTAGAAACCCCTTTCCATAATTATCTCTCCCCCTTCCAGTATAAAAGAAATGGGATAATAGTCAGTAAAGAAACTAGTATAGTCCATCATAGACATATTCCATTGATCCAGCCACATGAACTCAATTACCCTATCTTATGTCAATTTATATTGATAAATGTTTTGTACAAACTTATCCAAAAATTACGTCCATTCCATACCGTCATCCTTCCCATTCTTAGCATGAATATCCCCCTAGTTCTTCACTGATCCTTATGAAATGGTATAATCCAACTTAACCTTATTCTCAATAGGAATCTCTAAATTGTAAAGTAATTTATATATGGAATCAATCAATAACTCAACTTCCTCAGGCCCACCATATCTAGTTAAAGTTAGATGGTGATGCAACTAAAACTCCCATGTCCAGTTAGAGAAACTCTTCAAAACCCACTTTGGATATCTCTCCATAAACTGCATTAAGCATGAAATGTTCTCGTCGAACTGTTCTCCATTTCCTTCATCCGAAACTATCGATGCCTCAAGTTCAATTATTGAAGGATCATTTCTTTCCATGTCCTATTTTCATTCTATTAGTACATAATTCCATGGAGGTATATATCTATAATGCCCAACACATGTCATTAGAAACATAACACAACATTAACACAGTCAGGTAAGAGGGATTCACAATATGTCATAACAATCCATTCCACTAAACCTTCCACATAGTAGAAAATGAGGTGTTATAACTATTATTAACCATTGTACATCTAGTTCAAGGTCAACAATGGGTAAACTCATTCTCATTATTCAATTTTCTCATTAGACACCCTTTTCCACATTTTTCATAATTTTACGATTTTCATGTTCATATAAAGAACTATTTACTATTAAATTTTATAAGAAATAAAAAAACATTTCAATTTCAATAACAGACCTAAAACCTCCTTTTACATGCATACCTACAAATGATGCATTTGAAAATAAACCATGAGTTCCTAGAATGTTGCATTAATACTCAATAATCATTTCATTGTGGGCCTTGAGTAAAACATCTGAATATCTAAAAAAATCACATCACATAGAAAAGTGCATCACTCTAGATGAAATAGTATCCAACTGTAACAACACACATTAGAAAAAAAAGTCCCACTTATTTTTTCCATCATAAATTGGTTAGAAAAACCCTTGAATGGGATCTCAACCAAGTCCCGACTCATCATATTCTCCTATATTCATTTCACAAATAGTAAGGGAAAATAAAAATAAAATATAATCACCTTTAATAAAACTTTTTAATGTCCTGACCTAGTTTTCACACACCGTATCCTCGAGCTTATCAATTACATGACTTCATGCATTCGTCCCCATATTCTAGTGGCTACTACATTACAGTGATGGTATAATATTGATAATATGGAGACTATAACCTCTTTATAATGTGGCATAATAATAAAAATAAATAAATAATAGTCAAATGAAAAACAATATTGAATTCAATAACATAAATAGAAAAATATCACATACTGAACCAAAATTGGAATACAATTGCAACGTCCCAGTTCTGGAAGCTGCCTAGAGGCGCCCTGTACCCGGTTGGTCACATGGCCTCAAGCGCATTTAACCTAACGCCAGAGGCTGCCGACTATAAACGAGGGACTTGGGTGTGATAGTGGTTAAATTATGCCCTCATTGGAAGAGTAACATAGTAGAATTAAAATAGTTATACAATAGACGAAGCAGCAATAGTACCATAACAAAATTAAATAGCGGAAGACTATAAGTAATAACTAGATCACACATATATAAATTATGCATGATACATATGTCTAGGAAAGCATCTAAACACATCACAATTCTTAAATACAGAAGTAAACAAAAGTACAATAAAAACAAGTAAACAGCTCCTCAACATCACAAGCCTCATCTTGGTCACATGCACTCTAGCTCCAAAGCAGTCAAGTACCAGAAGTAGAAGGGAGATTTCCCTTATCTATACCTGCAGAAATATAATCTATTTGGGCCAAAAAGCATGGCCCAAATAGGGTGTGAGACTAAATACCAGTAGGAAACCACCATGGGATCTGTGCCTAATAGTCAGTGAATATATATGGTAGGAAAAGGTAGATAGAAATAGTAAACAAGGAAGTACTCAAGAGTAAACATTCCTACAGTTCAATTGCATTCAATTCCACATATCAAGTAACCAGCTAAACAAATAAGGTAACCCTATGGGAAGATCTCTCAGCCAAACCCCTCTAGTTAAAAAAACAACACAAGCAAGAATATAACACAAAAGGTAACCCTCTGGGAAGTACTCAAAACCTATCCCCTCTGGTCCTACCTAGAAACACAAGAAAGAAGATAACACAAAAGGTAACCCTTTGGGAAGTACTCACAGCCTATCCCCTCTAGTCATACCTAGAAACACAAGTAACCCTCTAGGTAGTACACTCAATCTAACCCCTCTGGTTCAGCTTAATTATAGACTCTCTGATGAGACACTCACCATCAATTCCTCATATAGTCTCGTATCGGTAGTTAAAGGCTCTCTAGGGAAGCACTTACATCCCATTCCCCATGTGGCCCACGTCGATGAACTACAGACACTCTGAGGAAGCACTTACGTCAATTCCACATGTGGCATCACATCATAAGTAGAAAATACACTCTAGATAATCCCTTACGTCCATTCTCTGTATGGTCTATACACCTGGTTTTCACGGCCCTGTGTAAGTCATGAAAGTATAGCGAAGCATTTCAGCCAAAGTAAACCTCAAAAACTACTTGGCTAATAGTCTATAGAATAACAGCATGTCAGATAAACAATCACTCCATCCTAACAATACTAGGCATGGTAAGTAAATAGCCTAATACGAAAACAAGACCAACCAGTTAAAACAGAAAATCATGCATTGGAAACACCACCAAATCATATCAGTTAACCCTATTCTCATTCAATTAACCTCTATTCAAGCATACAAGCATAGCAGGAAATCAACATGGCTAAAACAGTAAACACACAATACCACGTTGAAGGGTATTGGGAACTTTTTCACATATAACTCAAAGACATTCAACGGAAAGGCACAAACCACCTACCTTGGTGTTGTAGGATCGATATACATGAACCCCGAGCCTTGAATCTCCCAAGAACACCATAGATCTACAAAAACACTAAAAATACTCAACCGAATATATCTAGAGAAAGAAGAGTAATCAGAAGAAGGTGTTTAAGAAGAAGAGAGAACTCACCGATGTGATTCCAACACAACTAATGGAGTTTGATTCGGAGAATAGACACTCGATCAGGGGATCTGTGAAGATCCATGCTGTACAGATGCTCTCGGTCGAGTTTAGTGGAGAAGAAGACGTTTCCGTTGGTTAGATGTGACCCCGTTCTGTTTAATGAAAAAAAGAAAGTACACGGTGTTGAGTCAATAAGGTTTTCCTTATGACTTTTCCATTCCTTCTTGTTTTGAAAATCACCAACACCTTATACTTAAGAAAATATAAATTTTACCTCCATAAGGAAAATTTTATTCTTTAAGGAAATTTACCCTAACCTAGATTTTATTATGCATAGATGTATTTTTCTTAAGTACAAAAACCGGATTCATACCCAAAATCCTGGAGTCATATAATGTACAGATTTAGAGAATTCTGTTTTTAGGATTCGAATTCTGGATGAGAACTGTAATGAAGTTTCAATCTGAATTCTGGACTCTAAACTCTGATGAAGTTCGACTCCGAACTTTCATGAGTTCGACTCCGAACTCTTATGAAGTTCGAATCCGAACATTCAAGAGTTCGACTCCGAACTCTGATGAAGTTCGACTCCGAACTTTCATGAGTTCGACTCCGAACATTCATGAGTTCGACTCCGAAATATTATGAAGTTCGAATTTGAACATTCATGAGTTCGACTCCGAACATCTATGAAGTTCAACTTCAATCCTCTACATGTTTAGATTCTGAACTCCGGTAAATCCAGACTCCGAATTCCTATAAAACAGAATCCAAACATTTCTTAACATAGACTCCGAATTTCATTTTGGTTAGAATCCGAACTTTTAATTTGCTTACACTCCGGAACTTACTATGTCTTTTACTTACATATGCTCCATTTCAAAACGTTGTCGTACATTCAGTTATACATGATTTATTATTAAACAATGTCGTCCATTCTGTTTCTAATTAACTGTTGGTTGAGTTACACATGTACAGGTCTCTCCGAATTTCATGGAAAATATGACCATTGGAGGAGGGAGCCAACCGTTGGAAATTTGCCTATAAATAGGAGCTCATTTGAAAGAGATCAATATGAAGAATGAACAAGTTGATCGATCTAGAGACCACACACTGTTAAGGTGATTTCTAGAGAGAGAAGCTTTTCATGCCTTGTGTGTACTGAACTGCTCGTTCAGATTTCTTCGTGCGACTCCGAATGTTGGTGATTACATTCGAGGACTTACGGGGATAGGAAGACAGAGGTACCGACTACCTTGAAGTTCAAGGGCTTCCTTGCTGAGGAAGATAGAGGTTCCAACTACCTTGAAGTTGAGGGCTTGCAGGGATTGCAGGACAGAGATTCTGATCTTCGTATCGAGGACTTACCCTAGTGTGGGTAAGAAAGACTTGCTTGAATGTATAAATCAAGGGACCTTTATCCAATGTTGTTGGATACCCTTCTCTTTGGGTTAAAAGACTTATATCTTGTTACTTGTATTTCTACTACTTGTTTTTCCGCTGCACTTTTGTATTGTAAGGAAAGTATAATATTCTTATATTTCCTTATGTTTGTACTCTAATTAATTTAGATTCTACATGCTTTAAGGTAGAATATCATTTTGTAAACCTTAGTTCCAATTCTCCAATTGGTGTTAGAGGTGTTGTGAATCTACTTAGTTTAACTTTGTTAAACTTAGATCTTTCCTTGTCTAAGGAAAACACAGTTATTTGTAACCAACTTTAAAGGTTCCAAAGGAATTTTTAAAGTATACAATTCACCCCCTCTTGTATATTGAGCATCTACATCATTATTTCGATCCTACAATTGGTATCAGAGGAGGTCTTTGAAATAATTATACTCACATATATGTTTTTCTTGCTCATTTTATCATTGTTCTTCATCCTTGCTTAGAAAGTTTTTTATTCATTCCGAATTATTGTTCTGAAAGTTGTCATTCCGAATTATCATTCTGAATTGTCATTCTGAACATTGTGGTAACGAACTTTTCCTACTAACAAGTTTGGTTGCAAACGTTTTTTATTAAGAATGGAAGGAATCAATGTTGGTTCTATTGATAATCTAAATCCTACAAGACCACCAATCTTTGATGGTAATGACTATGAGTACTGGAGAGATCGAATGAAGTCTTTTGTTATCAATACTGGAGTGGATAATTTTGTTATGCTTACTGGTGATTACAAAATTCCTGATAAGGAAGTTAGAACTTTCACTAACCAGGAAAAGAAAGAGTATCAACTAAATTATAAGGTACACAATACTTTACTATGTTCAATGACTAGAAATATATATAGCCAAATTTATTCTTTTGAAGTAGCTAATTGTATCTGGAAGAAGTTAGAAGTTACACACTTTGGAACTTCTAAAGTGATTGAAACAAGGAGAGCTATGCTTAGAGAAGAATACCATGGATTCAATTTTCCATATGGAGAACCAATCTGTAAAGTTCAAAAAAGATTTATGACTATAGTCAAAATCTTACAGTCTATGAGAGAAAATGGGTTAGATGATGAATCCCATGTGGATAAGATAATTGATATTATGCCCAATGAGTGGGAATCAAAAAGAACGGCTATTGATGAGAACAGGAAGGTAACTCAAATTTCTCTTGATGAACTATTTGGAACTCTTCTCCAACATGAAACAAGAATGAAGAGAGATGCTGACAACATCAAAAAGAAGAATGGGAATGGTACTGTTGCTTTTACAACAACATCAAATCATATAAAAGCTAAAACTCTTGAGAGAGTAACCAGATCCAAGTCTAAGAAGGTGATTATTCAATCAAAATCTAGTGAATGTGAAGTCTCAGAAAATGAGTTAGCAAATCTTGCTCGAAGGATGAACAAGATAGCTAGCCAGAGAAATTTCCAATCCAAGTATAATAAAAAGGAAAGTAAAGAAAGGAAATATGGAGAACTTACTTGTTATGAATGCAAGAGAGATAGACATATTAGACCAGATTTCCCTTTGCTCATAAAGAATGAAAGAAAAGAAAGGCATTCTAAATGGAATAAAAACAAGTACTACAAAACAAAAGCTAAGAATGTTCTGAAAGCAAATGAAACCTAGTGTGCCCGTGGTGGTGACTCTTTAGATGAATCTTCTGATTATGAATCTTTAGGATAGAAGAATCATGGTCTTATAGCCAGATTATCCATTAACAATCATTGCTTTATGTCTAAGGTACGAAATGCTGAATCATTGACAAATGTTTCTTTAAATTCTAATGATAGTAAGTATTATAACTCTTCAGATGAATAACCCTCTTCTGATGAAGAAAATACTTCACATACCTATGAAGATGTTTCTAGGTTTGCTGAGCTTCATAAGATTGAGAATTCTAGACTCCATAAAAAACTTGATAAGGAAAACTCTAGGAATTTAATCTTACAAAAGAAATATCAGATCTCTCTAAAGATCAGGATCGGAAAAATGCTGATTTTATAAGTATTTCAAAAAATCTTGAGGAACTTAGTTCTGAGAAGAACAAACATTCTAAAGAGTTAGAACAAGTAATTTTTAAGAATAGTGTTTTTGAGCCTAGCTCTAGATCTAAATCTAATGATTTTGGAGATAAAAACTTGGTTATTAAACTCCAGTCCAAAATTTTTTCCTTAAAACAGTGGTTGTCAAACATTACCCATGGTAAAGAAAATTTTGATAAAATGTATTCACAAATACGGCCTTTAAGAAACAACTCCGGATTTGGTTATACCCATGCCAAACCAACATTTAGTAACAACTACTTTTTTACACAAAGTACCCCATTTTGTACCAAGTGTCAATGTGGTGGTCACTGGGTAAAGAATTGTTCTTTAAATAAAACCCAATCTTTAGGTTTTCATAAATCCTATTTTTCTATGAAAGTGTGGGTTCCTAAAAGTTTGTTGTCTGGAAATCTCAGATCCAAACAAGTTTGGATTCCAAAATTCTAATTCTTTTCTTGTTTTCAAGAAGATAGAGGAAGTACCAACAACAATAGATGGTACATGGATAGTGGATGTTCCCGGAACATGACTGCTAACAAATGCTATTTTGAAAAGACAATCAAAAAGAAATAAGGAAAAGTAACTTTCAAAGATAATTCTCATGGAGAAATTGTTGGTATATGTAATATTGTTATTTTTGGTAAAACTTTGATTTCAAATGATTTATTTGTTAAGGGTCTTAAGTAAAACCTCATTAGCATAAGTCAGTTATGTGATGAAGGATACCTTGTGAATTTTAGGAATGATAAGTGCTTAGTACACAATTCCAAGGAAGAATTTATTCTCCCAGCCAACAGTTAAGAGAATGTTTATACATTGAACCTAGAAGACCTCAGGAGCCAAGACCTACCTTGACTAAGTGCAATGGAAGATCATTCCTAGTTATGTCATAAAATACTAGGTCAGTGTAACCTTATAAACTTATGTAAACTTTCTAAGAAGAAACTAGTTAAGGATCTACCGGAGCATAGATTTGATTCTTATAAAGTTTGTGATCCTTGTCAATATGGAAAGCAACAAAAATCTAGTTTTAAATCAATATGTGAAGTCTCAATGACTGATTCATTACAGTTAGTGCACATTGATCTATTTGGTCCAACAAAAACAGGAAGTATTGGAGGCAAATACTATGTGTTTGGTCTAGTTGATGATTACACCAGATTTACTTGGGTCTATTTTCTAGCAAATAAGTCTGAAGCTTTTTCTTATTTAAAAAGTTTTAGAGATCATGTTGAAAATGAGAAAAATCTTCCACTGAAAACTATTCATAGTGATCTTGGAGGAGAATTTCAAAATTCGGATTTTGAAACTTTTTATACTAGAAAAGGTATTACTCACAATTTTTCAGCACCTAGAACTCCTCAAAAAAAAATGGTGTAGTTGAAAGAAGAAATATAATTCTTCAACATATAACTAGAACCATGTTGAGTGAATATTCTATTGCTAGACATTTCTGGGCTGAAGCTGTAAGTACTACCTGTTATACTATAAATCGAGTTTTGATTAGACATTTTCTTAATAAAACTCCTTATGAGTTATGGAATGGTAGAAAACCAAGACTTTCCTACTTCAAGGTTTTTGGTTGCAAAGTATTCATTCTGAATAATAAAGATAATTTACATAAATTCGAACCAAAATCTGATGAAGTAATTGTCTTAGGCTACTCCAAAACCTCCAAGGCATATAGAGTTTTCAATAAAAATACTTGTATTGTTGAAGAAATAGTGCATGTAAAATTTGATGAGTCTGATCCTTTTGTTTTTAAACCATCCCAACCTACTTACTCAGATGTGTTTTCAAAAACTGATTGTCAACCTTTGATAGAAGATCCTTCTGATAAGGAAAATGTTCAAGAAGATACTTCTGAAACATTTACCCTAGAAGACTTTTTACCCTATGTTGATAAATAGGTTTTACAAAACCCAAATCAGGTGTTTCTTAAGAATCACAACAGTGATAGTATCATTGGTGATGTAAATTAACCTTTAAGGACTAGAAGATACATAAGAAATGAAGTAGAACATCTAGAGTTTCTTTCTGAATTAGAACCAAAAGGAACTGATGAAGGTTTAGGTGATGATGATTGGATCAAAGCCATGCAAGATGAACTAAATGAATTTGAGAGGAATAAAGACTGGACCTTGGTTGAAAGACCTAAGGAAACTTCTGTCATTGGAGTAAAATGGGTCTTTAGAAACAAGTGTGATGAAAATGGAGTCATAGTAAGAAATAAATCTAGACTAGTTGCTAAAGGCTATAACCAGCAAAAGGGAATAGACTATGATGAAACCTACGCTCTAGTAGCTAGACTTGAATCTATTCGTATTCTACTTTCCTATGTAGCATTAATCAATTTAAAACATTTTCAAATGGATGTGAAATGTGATTTTCTTAATGGTTATGTTCAAGAGGACGTTTTTGTTGAACAACCTCCTGGATTTGAAGATATAAAACATCCTGATCATGTTTTTAGACTTAAAAAAGCTTTGTATGGACTTAAACAAGCCCCACGAGCCTGGTATGATAGACTCACATGATTTTTGCTTCACAATAACTATGTTAAGGGAAATGCATATCCAACCCTTTTTATAAAGAATAATAAGATAAATGATTTGATTGTTCAAATATATTTTGATGACATCATATTTGGTTCAACTTAGCAATCTTTGATTGATTCATTTTCCAGTCTAATGAAATCTGAGTTTGAAATGAGTATGATGGGTGAGTTAACTTTTTTCCTTGGTTTTCAAATTTCTCAAAAACTAGAAGGAACATATATATATCAAAATAAGTATATTAAAGATCTTCTCAAAAAGTATGGTTATGACAACACTAAGAGTATAAGTACTCCCATCGATACCTCAAACTCCTTAGATCCTGATGAAGCTGGGAAACCAGTAAATCAAACATCTTTTAGAGGTATGATAGGAAGTTTACTTTACTTAATAGCTAGTCGACCAGACTTAATGTTTTCAGTATGCTTATGTGCAAGATATCAATCCAATCCTAAGGAATCTCACTTAAAGGCAGTAAAATGAATTTTTTGGTACCTAAAGGGAACCATGGATATATGATTATTTTATACTTCTGGAAATTATTTTATTCTAAAAAGATTTTCAGATGCTGAATTTGGTGGATGTAGAATTGATAGAAAGTGTACATCCGAAACTTGTCATTTCTTAGGAGATTCATTAGTTTCTTGGTCCTGCAAGAAGAAACATTCTGTAGCACTTTCCACTGCTGAAGCTGAATATGTAGCAGCTGAAAGTTGTTGTGCTCAAGTGTTGTGGATGCAACACACACTCACAGATTATGGCCTGAGTTTTACTAAGACTCAAATTTTGTGTGATAACACAAGTGACATTTCCCTAAGTAAGAACCCTGCACACCACTCTCGTGAAAAACACATAGATATTATGAATCACTTTCTTAGGGATCACACACTTAAAGGAGATATCATTCTTTAGTTTATCGGAACGCAAGATCAACTTGCTGATATTTTCACAAAATCTTTACCCTCTGATAGATTTGAATACATTAAACAAAAGTTAGGAATGATAACCGTAAGGTAATCATTCTTCATAAACTTCTTGTTGAAAAATTCTCCTAACAGTAATAAACTCCTTTTCATAGGGGGAGTACCTTTGGTTGTTAGTGTAACTAAAATTTTCATAATATGTTTTTTAAACTTAGTGTAACTAAAATTTTTGTAGTTAGTTTTTCAAACTTTTCAGAACTAATGTTTCCGGAATGGAAATTTTTAAATCTAAAATTTCCGGAATGGGAATTTCCGGAACTGAAATTTTAAGTATTGAAATTCTCGGAATGAAAACTTCCGGAATGGAGATTTTTTCGTACTGGAATTTTTCGTACTGGAACTTTTATAATGAGATTTTCGTACTAGAATTTTTTGTACTGGAACTTTAATAATGATATTTTTGTACTGGTTTTTTCATACTGAAACTTTCGTAATAAGTTTGTTTTTAAATTCATTTCTTCAAGAAGAATATTACAATTTACGAAAAATCATCCTTGCCAATCCGAAAGTTAGGATTTCCTTACTTATAGTTTTGTAATTATATTTTAATTACTGGTATTTTCCGGAGTCTTTAAAAGTTAAGAATCTAGTTTTTCTTCAAATCTGGCTGTTTTCATTAAAACCTCAAAAGATCAGAGTCATGTTTTCTTTACGGGAGTGTTTTCAACCGTCAGATCAGATCAAAAAAATTTCAACCGGTAAATGGCTTTTGGAAGACCAAAGGTCACATCCATCGCCTATATAATGGTGACCCGAAGACTCGTCCCACATCGGTTTTGAAAGCATTCATGTCTCAAAGCCCTGCTACTCTTCTAAAGCCCTATTCCGAACTTTGAAAAGCTGTTCTGAATCTTTTGGAATTCTTCACTCTGAATTTCTGTTGAAGCTACATCTCAAGATATTTCAACTTCGAAACCAATCTCTAAGTGGTTAGTCTTCAGGGAAAGGTTAGTTCATCCAGATTTCTACAAGCTTGGTTCTATTATAACCAAGAATATAAAATTAAATGGTTGGGGAGATATTTTCTTGTTCAAGTCAGAAAAACAGGATCCGGTTTATTCAGATTTGTTGGTCGAGTCCTATGAGTATGTTTCCTTCCAGATGGAAGATGGCAAAGAGTGGTTTTCTTTCAAGTCTTATGGGAAGAATTATAAGCTATCCTACACCAAGGCTGTGATCTTGGTTGGTTTTTCTTATGAGAGGTAAGCTGAGTTTTCCTCACATAAGCTTCCAGATGAGCAAGGAAGTTTCAATAAGGTGAAGGCTTTAAAATGCCTTGGAATTAAGGATGATATGACCGCTAAGATTTCTCATCTCACTCCGAACAATAAGATTCTTCAGCTCTAGGTACAAGGTTTTCTCTTACCAAGAAGTGGTGACACAGATAATTTGAAGAAAAGTGATATCTATGTCTTAGATTTCTTAGTAAAACTAATAAAGATAAATTTGATGACTCATGTCTTGATTACGATCAAGAACATCAAAGAAGGGAATTTGGGAGCTCAAATAATTATGTACCATGCCTTACTATCTAGGATAATAGTTCGGTGCTTAGAATCCTTCAAGGTTGCATCCAAATCAAAAGTACAAAATTTCATGCTTATACTGGTTAGTGATGATACCTTGAAGAGGATGAAGATGGGTTTTTCCAGTGAATCCGGAGAATTTTACCCTCTATCTGTGGAAGAGTTTGAAGTAGCTCAGAAAGAAACAAAGAATCTAGAACCATCCAAAAAGAAAAGGAAAAAAGAGAAAGCTTAAGGAAGTGGTTGCTGATAAGAAAATCCCCAGGCTAAAGAAACTCAGTCTACTCCCCCCAAACTGAAGAAGTAGAAAACTTATACAGATGAAGTGGCAGTCAAGTGGAGGGAAGACAAAGAGAAAAGGAAAGAAGGGGATCCACAATTTGTATTGGACCCCGCATAGGCTAAGTCCTTAAAAGAAAGAGCTGCGGAAGAGCTAGAGAAACAGGCAAAAGAAAAGAAGATGAAAAAGAAGCTATCTGAAGCCGAAGTGGTGAAATCTTTGCTAAAAGCTACAAAGTTAGCTTCCGAAATGCTTCCCATTCTAGAAACGTTCGGTTTTGAACCGTCTTTACCAGAAACTCCATCCAAGAACTATGTCACTCCAGAAAAATCCAAGGGTAATGAAGTAGTTGAAGTTACTGAAAATGTAGAGGAAGAAGTTTCTGAATAAGTAGAGGAATAAGTTGAAGAGGTTGAAAAAGAAGAAGAAGAAGAAGAAGTGGGAAGTGAATATTTAGATTCCTTGATTAGGAAAGTAGAGTTTTATAAAGATAAGGCAAAATCTACAAAGTTAGTAACTCCAGGAAAGGGAGATGAGGAAGCTAGTAAGAATGATGATAATAAACAACAACAAGAGGAAGAAGAAAATATCTTGTATGATGAGGAAGAATCCTATGAGAGGAATTTTCTTGAGGAAGGACAAGGAAAACAGAAACCAGATGAAGACCAGATTATTCAAGTTTCTGAATCTGAGGAAGTATCTCTTAATGAGAAACCCATTCCGAGATCTGATAAGGGGAAGAAAGCTCTCATGGAGACTCCAATAAAAAATATTATAAGGAAGAAAAACGTTGGTGGTACCTCAAGAAGGAAGTTGGTGCAGGATGAAGAATATCAATCTCCAAGAAAATTATCTGATTCGGAGTCATCATCTCATGGTCATGATTTTGTGGTTCAGTCTCTAAAGAAGTTGGTGGACACCATTCCAATTTTTCCAACTACAGATTCCAGATGCCAGATGCTGCAACAAAGTATGAATAAAAAATCGGATTCCTTATCCCTGGTCATGGATAAGTTTGTGAAGTTCGAAGCTGAACAAAAAAGTTTTCTTATCGATTATGATGTGCATAGAAAGTCCTGGAGTAAGGTAACAATGTGTTATAAGAGAGTTTATGAAGATTTAGTTCTGTTTGAGAGTTTTTAGGCTAAAGTTCAAAATTATTTTGAAATGGAGGATAAAAAGGTTCATGAGATTTATGAAATGCTAAACCAAGAGAAAAATTCAAGGAATCAACAAGTCAAGGACCTCAATGGGAAGCTTAACTCAGTATCTCATAATTGGAAAAGTGAAAGAGATTTCCGGATTTTTTTTAAGGATAAGTTGGAAAAGTAAGATGAAATAATAATGCTGCAGAAAGAATCCATCAAGGCCGAGGAAGAAGCTTTAAAAGTTCAAGAAGAAAAGGTAAAAGCCTTAGAGAGGCAAGTTGAGGAAGACCAAAGAGACTTGAAGAAACTCAAAACCATGTTAAAGAATCTCATCTCGAAGGAAATGGAAGAAAAATGAATTCACTCCGATTCTTTTGTTGTATTTGTCTTTCCATGTTTTTTTTACAATCTCTAAGGAAATGTTGTTTGGATAATTGTATATTGTAGTGTTATTACTAATCTTTCAGGTACCAATTTCTTCCATTCCCTTCAATTCTTTTCGAAAATCACAAAGGGGGAGAAGGAAAAAGAACTACTCCTAAGGGGGATAAGGAAAAAGAACCACTAAAAAGAGAAGAAAGGAAATTTTAAAATATCCTTAAAGTAAGGGGGAGTTTCTCTCTATGATGTTTTTCATTCCCATGGTAATAAAAAACTCAGAATACAATCCTTAGAGTTTCAATGTGTAAGGGGGAGTTAGTTGTATTCACATTCATCCATGAACAAAGGGAGATAAGTTTTTTTTCAAAGTACTTATATTTTTTTTGTAAGGATTTTTGTGCTTTTCGAAAAGGGGGAGATTGTTGATTCAATAAGGTTTTCCTTATGACTTTTCCATTCCTTCTTGTTTTGAAAATCATAAACACATTATACTTAAGAAAATATAAATTTTACCTCTATAAGGAAAATTTTCTTCTTTAAGGAAATTTACCCTAACCTAGATTTTCTTATACATAGTAATATTTTTCTTAAGTACAAAAACCGGATTCATACCCAAAATCCCGGAGTCATATAATGTAAAGATTTGGAGCATTCTGTTTTTAGGATCTGAATTCTGGATGAAAACTGTAATGAAGTTCCAATACAAATTCTAGACTCTGAACTCTGATGAAGTTCGACTATGAACTTTCATGAGTTCGACTCTGAACTCTAATGAAGTTCGAATCCAAACTTTCATGATTTCTACTCCAAACTCTGATGAAGTTAGACTCTTAACATTCATGAGTTCGACTCCAAACTCTGATGAAGTTCCACTCCGAACTTTCATGAGTTCGACTCCGAACTCTGAAGAAGTTTGACTCCGAACTTTCATGAGTTCGACTCCGAACACTTATGAAGATCGAATCCTAACTTTCATGAGTTCGACTCTGAACTTCTATGAAGTTCATATATTAACCTCTACAAGTTTAGATTCTGAACTCTGGTAAAACTAGACACCAAATTCCTATAAAACAGAATCCGAACATTTCTTAACATAGACTCCGAATTTCATTTTGGTTAGACTCTGAACATTTAATTTTCTTACACTATGGAACTTAGTATGGATTTTACTTACATATTCTCCATTTCAAAATGATGTCGTACATTCAGTTATACATGATTTATTATTAAACGATGTCATACATTTTGTTTCTAATTAACCGTTGGTTGAGTTACACATGTACAGGTCCCTTCTAATTTCATGGAAAATATGATAGTTGGAGGAGGGAGTCGACCATTGGAAATTTTCCAATAAAGAGGATCTCATTTGAAAGAGCACAATATGAAGAATGAACAAGTTGATCGATCTAGAGACCAGACGCTGCTAAGGTGATTTCTAGAGAGAGAAGCTTTTCATGCCTTATGTGTACTGAACTGCTCATTCAGATATCTTCGTGTGACTCCGAATATTGGTGATTACATTTGAGGACTTCCAGGGATATGAAGACAGAGGTACCTACTACCTTGAAGTTCGAGGGATTCCTTGCTGAGGAAGACAGAGGTTCCAACTACCTTGAATTTGTGGGATTGCAGGGATAGCAAGACAGAGATTCCGATCTTCGTATCGAGGGATTACACTGGTGTGGGTAAGATAGACTTGCTTGAAAGTATAAATCAAGGGACCTTTATCCATGGGTGTTGGATACCCTTTACTTTGTGTTAAAAGACTTATATCTTGTTACTTGTATTTCTACTACTTGTTTTTCCGCTTAACTTTTGTATTGTAAGGAAAGCATAATCTTCTTATATTTTCTTTACGTTTGTACTCTGATTAATTTAGATTCTGTATTCTTTAAGGTAGAATCTCATTTTGTAAACCATAGTTCCAATTCTCCAATTGGTGTTAGAGGTGTTGTGAATATGCATAGTTTAACTTTGTTAAACTTAGATCTTTCCTTGTCTAAGGAAAACACAGTTATCTGTAAACAACTTTAAAGGTCCAAACGAATTTTTAAAGTATACAATTCACCCCCTTTGGTATATTGAGCATCTATATAATTATTTTGATCCTACACATGCAGTTTAATTTAGGCGTAAATGGTGTGTACATTCCTTTATCGGTCCCCGCATTAGGTGGTCTCTAGGGCACCACACACAGTCGTGTTCTTGGCCACTACATGGCTAGCACCCGACTACCTGCGGTAACTGAGTACCCGGCGTGTACTCATAAAGTACACGACGTGTACTTAAGAAATTTCTAGAAATTCTTCTTTTTCCTCAAAAACACCAAAAAAATGAAAACATACCTAAAAAGATGATCCAGGTTCTTACAAACATACACCCATAATGAAATTTGTCCCTAAATTTCCCTAGAAAGGTGGCGTAAAGAAGAATCCTCAAACATCTCTGGCCACTATGATCGTACATTGGCCTCCCTCTCTCAGGTCTCGTCATATTCCCGCCCGTGATGTTATAGCACTCGTACTAGAGGAACATACCCACCACGGAGAACATTCGTACTATGATGAACAATCTGGATAGGATGCTCCTCAAACGAGGCATCCACCTCTAACTCAACCTCCTTAGGTTGAAAAGCATGAGACGTGTTTGAGAAGTAATATCAAAGATGAGAATCATGGAAAAAGTCATTCATATCCCGATACCTCTGAGGTAACTGCGACCGATAGGCAACAGGGTCACCAATCTCAAAAACCTCAAACAACCCAACGTACCTCAGCGAAAGCCTACCATGTCTCCTAATCCTCCTGTGCCCCAACCTCAGTGTGACACGTTGGAAAACCTGGTCCCTGACCTCGAACTCCAGAGGTCATCTCTGCTGATTAGTGTAAGACTTCTCTGGAGATTGTGCAGTATCCATCCTCTTCTGAATCAACTCTATTTACTTTGTAGTCTCCTCGACGAGATGAGGTCTCATCATAGCTACCTCTTCTACCTCCAGCCAACATAAGGGTGATCGGCATGGCCTACCGTATAAAGCCTCATAAGGTGCCATCTGAATAGTTCCATGAAAAATATTATTGTAGGAAAACTCCACAAGAGGTATGTGCTTCTCCCAAGAACCTCCAAAATCTAGGATTCATGCACAAAGAATGTCCTCAAGCACCTAAATCGTATGCTCGGACTGGTCATCTATCTGGTGGTGGAAAGATGTACTCAGAAGCACCTGCATACCCAAGGCCTTCTACAATCACTGCCAGACCTGAGAAGTAAAATGGGCATCCCTATCTGAAATAATGGAGTGTGGAACTCCATGTAGATGCACTATCTCACGGATGTACAACCATCCCAGCTCATCAACACTGAATGTCTCCTTGATCAACAAGAAGTGAGAAACCTTTGTGAGTCTATCAATGACAACCCAAACAGTATCATTCCCTCGAGGCGACCTCAGTAAACCCGTTACGAATTCCACCGTGACATAATTTCACTTCCACTCGGGAATGGGTAACTGCTACAAAATCATGGCTGGTCGTTGATGCTCCACCTTAACCTGTTGACAGGTGGAACACCTTATCACAAAACCAACAACATCTCTCTTCATACCTGGCCACCAATACTGACGATGTAGATCAGGATACATCTTGGTGAAACCAAGATGAACTGCCCAAAATGATGAATGAAAGTCCTGCATCGGCTCCCCATGTATGTATACTGACACCCATACATGCCCATATAAACGCAAGATCTCATTCTCTTCTATGTTCCATCTAGGAATAGGGTTCTCTCCTGACACAATTTCCTATATGACTAGGTCTTCAGATTTTGATAGCTTACCAATTCGCACCCGATCAAGAAGAGTAGAGGTAACAGCTATAGAAGAAAGAAAAGTCTGCCCCTATCTATCGTGCAACTCCAAATGCATCTTTGAGAACATATCCTAAATCTACCACTCACTGCTGGCCTCCTGAACTGCTTGTATCTGAGTCCTCATGTTCAACGCATCAGCTACTATTTTGGCTTTCCCAGGCGTATAGGCAATCTCAAAGTCAAAGGACTAAAGGTACTCAACCCACCTTCGCTATCTCAAATTCAGGTCACGCTAAGTTAAGATATACTCAAGACTTTTGTGGTTGGTGAAAACCAAAAAATTCTCTCCCAACAGGTAGTGTCTACAACAGTGTAAGTCATGAACAACTGCACCCAACTTAAGATCATGCGTCGAGTAATTCCTCTCATTTGGCCTCAACTGCTGAGACCCGTACGCAATGAAGTTTTCTTCCTACATAAGCACTTCTCCAAGTCTAATACCTAAAGCATCACAGTACACAGTATAGCTCTTGCACAACTATAGAAAAACTAGTATCGGTGCTAAATTCAACCTCCACTTCAGTTCCTGAATGGTTGACTCACAAGAATCTGACCACAAGAACTTTTCACCCTTCTTAGTCATGTCTGTTAGCCGCGCTGTTAGGCGTGTAAAGTCCGGTATAAAATGTCTATAGTATCCATCCAGCCGTACAAAACACTGTACCACAAAGACGTTCTTCGGCTACTCCCAGGAAACTACAACACTCACTTTATCTGGGTCTACTGATACTTCTATCTCTGAGATAACATGAAACACGAAGTGAATTTTGTCCATCCAAAAGTGGCATTTTGAGAGCTTAGAATATAACTGATGCTCTCTCAGTGTAATCAAAATGATATCAAGATTGGTAGCATGATCGTGTTAAGTGTGGGAGTACACCAAGATATCGTCTACGAAGACTACCACGAAACAATCCAAGTATGGATGGAACACTCGGTTCATCAGTGCCATGAAAACTTTAGGTGCGTTCATGAAACCGAACAGCATAACCAAATACTCGTATAGACCATACCTTCTTCGGAAGTTTGTAAGAGATATATCAGATGGTCTAACGTGCAACTGATGATAACCAGACTTTGAGTCAATCTTTGAAAACACCCGGGCTCCTCGAAGCTGATCAAAGAGATCATCAATTATTGGAAAGGGATATCGGTTCTTGACCGCCAACTGGTTCAACTTTTGATAATCCACACAAAGTTTGAGGGTAACATCCACCTTCTTCACAAATAGGACAGGCAAACCCCATGGATAGGTATTGGGTTAGATAAAACCCTTTGTCTACAACTCCTCCAACTGCTTCTTGAGCTCTTGTAACTCTAGTGTATCCATTCTGCAAGGAGGAATGGACACCTGTGCCACTCCTGGCACAACCTCAATAGAAAATTATACCTCTCTCTCTAGAGGAAAACCTAAAAAGTCCTCTAGAAAGACATCCCTGAAACGATCTACCACTGGAGGAAAGTCTATCTGTGATGTCCCCTGGTCATCCAGATAAATACTTGAAATCTGGGCTATAACTCATCCCAACCCATGATGATCAGGTCCTTCTATACTCGCCTGGACATCACATTCACCCTTTTAAAGAAACGATCCCGCCACTGGTGATGTGAAACACACCCTATGATGACAACAATCGACAACTTCCTAAAAGGGAACTAACCAGTCCATTCCAAGAATGACATCATAGCTTGTAATCTCTAGGACATAAAGGTCCTAGAAGAAGTGACACCCACCAACCTCAAGATGGAACTCCTTGCACTATTGTACACTAGTCCTTCTTGTCCCCAACGGAGTGTCCAACATTGAGACATCATCAGAAGAAAATATACAGATCCTAAGGCTCTCCACAATAGCAAGAGATATAAATCTATGGGAAGACCCTCTATCAAAAAGAGAAGAAGATAAAACTGAGGTAGCTAAGATCATACCTCAACTATAGAGGGTTCCGGATCCAGCTCCTACTGGTTCTACTGCACTACAAACATTTGACCTGTACCATGACCCTGTGACCTTGCTTGACCCCACTGAGCTGATCCACCTTGTTGTTTCTTGAATACTGGAGACTGGCTACCACGTCCGTGACCTCCACCTTGTCCTGAACGAATTGAAGAACTCTAGTTCCTATACTGATGAGAAACTGATGGTGCTGCTCCCAAATGAGGAGTCATATAAGAACCCCTTTCTCCAACTGCTAGTGAGAAAATCTGATAGAAACGCTGAATATGACCCATCTTTCCACAATATCGACACTCCACTAGGACTCTCGGGCAATGTGTCCTCATATTTCTGCTCTTCCGGCACTGGTAGCACATCACATGGATACCATAGGAAGTGTCTCGCCTCCTCGGATCCCCGCGTGTAGACTCCCTGCGGTGCTTCCTACTGTTAGTAGGAGGGATACTAACTCTGGATGTCGAACCGCCCGGGCTCACAACTCCAGAATCCCTCAAATTATGCTCCGTGATCAGTGTATGGTTGACTATAGAAGTGATGGAAGTCAAACTGAATATATTCACCAGTGATCGGATGTCGTCCCTCAGACCATCCTCAAACTTCCTTGCCAGGAATAACTCATCACCTCCTAGAATGGTCATGAAGTGCTAAATCTTAGTGAAATGAGAAGAATAATCCATAACAGAAAGAGTACCCAACTCCAGACTCATGAACCCCCGGGCTTGATCGCCTCTCAAAGTCTCCGGGTA